>JANIJG010021729.1:9465-20241 GCA_024611175.1 Megaceryle torquata
TGGACCCTGCACTGCTGGGCCCCCTGCTCTGGGTGACCCTGCTGGCTGGAGCAGGGGGGTGGCCCCAGATCATCTCCCGAGGGCCCTTCCCACCCCACCATGCTGGGAATTCGTGATCTAGACCTAAATCAAACTCCAAGTCCCTACTCTCCAGCCCACAGACCGAAAGGTGGGACCTCAGTTTAGCACTCAGCCCAGCTTTGCCATCCCCCAGACTGCAGCTCCCACTCCGAGCACTGCCAGGCTGAGCTGGACCCGACGTGGGCACCTCGCTGCGCTTCTCCCGCAGCAGCCCCAGCACACAATGCAGACCTTGTGCCAAGGTTACTCTGTTCTGTCAGCTGTTACCTGATCTGCTGTGAAGCCAGAGCAGCCGGGATGGACCCTACCTGAGGCTGGGCAAACCCTGCCAGGCCAAAGTTAACCCTTCAAACTCATTTCAGCAATGTTCAACCAGTAAAGAAAGTTTGTGCTCGACAAGCACTTTGCACCCAGAGCCTGGGACATCTTCACACTAGATTTATTTGCCTTTGAACTCCCACTTGAGTGGATGAGCAGTAGCAGGAACGACACTTCAGGCTGCACACTGAAGTCCCACCCTGCAATCTGGGGTTTCCCCCCCCCAACACAGACAGGTGGCTGAAGAGGTTTGAAGCAGGAGGTTGCTGGGCAGTCTCTGGAGGTCCAGAGGTGTTCTCCAGGACTTGGGATGGGCCTCAATAACAAGTGTCCTGGTATTGGCTCGTTATCAGGAGGCACCATCTGGCCGTGGGCTTTCAAACGGAGATAAACTCCTGCACAACCAGCTCTGAGCAGCAGAGAGGCTCATAAAGCCAAACCCAGCTGAAGAGTCACCCCAACAGGCAGGGCGATGAGTCCTCATGTTTTGGACAACCTTTAGCTTCTCTGAAGGCCCAGCTCTTTACTCCTGCCTTCCCCCATCCCGTGCAGGGCCGAGGTAATGCTGACATCATTACACATGTGCTTGGCCACAGCCCAGAAGCACCAGGAGATTTCTAAACCAAGTCTGCAAACAACCAAAAACATCGTTGTTGAATTAATCCAGGCAACCTTAAATCAACCCATCGAGGCTTGTGCAATACAACAGCTCCTCACTACCTTGTTCAGCACAAGCAGAGAGGAGAAGCTCTACGTAAAAAAACCAAAACTGCTCCAAGGAAAAACCAGACTACAGCAGGAGGCTCTTTTTCCCTAGAACCACTGCTCAAGGTGTTTGAGTAGTTGGCTGTCAGCCTAAGAGGATGGATTTCATTTCATCCTTACTATTTTCATTAAAGCTCTTTTAGTTTTCTTTTCCAGTCTGTAAATCTCTCTCCCTTAGTCCCTTTCTCCTCCCCTTTCAGAGGGGTTAACAGAGAGCATCTCTCACTCATCTAGTGGTGGGCACAGCCCTAACCCCCTAGAGATGGTCACTCCACTGCAGCTGACATTTGATGCCCCTGCCACAGTTCATCCATGACGTTGGTGACATAAACTGCCCCACGGTCACCAAACTGCACCCACCTTTTTCAGGGTGCCTGATGTGACCCTGAACACAGCGGCAGAAGCACTGAGCACCTGGAGCTGCAGCAGAGCCCGGCTGGCTGGGCAGGATCCCTGTAAAGAGCCTCAGCCCAGCACCACAGCTCCTCAGGGTCTTGGCCACCGCTACCCAGGGACAGCAAACACCTCTTCTCCCCTGAGCACGGGGAAAAGAGGGGTGAAAACCTGCCACGGCCTGCACAGAGCTCGTTAACACGAGGCACGTTTCAGCCCCGTCCGAGGCAACGGCTGCACAGCTACGAATGCACAATTATAATTGCTTTTCATTCGCTCACAACCACGCACCCCACAAAAAAAATAAAAGATTAAAATAAATCAGTCTGACCAGAAGAAGCTGGCAAAGATGGGAGCTGTTGAAGTCAGGAAAGTGTGGCAGAAACTTAATTAGGAGCAGGACACAAACCTGCCTATCCCAGGAGATGACTGGGGCTCTGCTGGGCTAGGAGCTGCACAAACCTCCGCAGCGCCCACCCCCAAACCCAAACCCCCCCCTGCTGCTGCCCAAAATCACGAGGTCATTTTTCGCTATACTGGGGTATACAGTTTCATTAGTCTAATTACAAGGCATTAATTCTTAATTGCTCCACTAATTTCTATATTTGAAAGGGAAGAAGGATGTAAAAGACGTTTACCGCACCCACACGCCGTCGACACGAAGCCTTGATGTCTAAGGATGAAAGAAAGAAAGAAAGGAGAAGTTTGTTTTGCTCTCAAAGGCAGAGCTTTGTCCTTGGGTCACAGACCCACAGACAGAGCAGGACAGAAAATGTCACTGAAGCTTCAGGGCAGCGCAGAGATGAGGTGAGGTTCTACCAAGATAAAAAACCCAATGTTTTCATACAAGAAAACTGAAATCTGTCCTCTGAGGAAACTGAGACTTCTGGCTAAACCAGGGGAAATTAGGGGGAACTTTTTCCTGAATAAAATGAACTAGAGTAAGTACAAGGTTCTGATCAGGCTGGCGAGGGAGGACGTCTCTGCTCCCCAGCTCACGGTGCAGCAACCTGTCCAGCTGATCCCAGCACATCCTCCCCTCAGGGGTTTGTCCTGGGAGCTGGAGACCTTCACCAAGCTTGGAGGCAGGAGGAAGCGAGGACTGAGGGAGGTGCTCGCCTGCTCTGTACCAGCTTCACCACTCCCAGCCCTTCCTTTCCAGGCTGCTGATTTATTTCATACTAATTCAGAGAGAAACAAAAGGCAGAGGAGGAGAGAGACAAAACCCTCTGTTTGCACCCTTCTGTCCCACAGGGGTCCTAGGGAGGAGAGGCAGAAAGGGGTGCAGCTCGCCCCGAGCCTCTCGAGAGGCCATCAAAAGTCACAGGCTCGGATTTTACCAGTGATGTCCAGACTCTGCTCACTCAGATGCTTCCCCAGTTTGCTCCCTGCCATGCCCCCTGCTCTGTCTCGCAAGACAGGGACAGATTTTAGAGAGATGTGGCATGACAAGCAGGGAGGGAAATTGGGGATCAGCCTGGAGCAAGCCACAAAGAGCCAGACCCAAACCTCCCCCCTTCTGCCCCGTCGCACGGACACCATCCCTGCGGGTCTCAAGTACCATTTTAGAGCCACGCTCTGGTCCAAGAGAGTAGAGAAAAGAGCTTCACAGGCCCAGGCAAGAGGAGGATTTAAGGTTCAAGTCTCCCTCATCCCCACCAGACCCCTGTATCTGCAGGTTAAGAAAGGACACCCTCCTCTTCCTCCTCAGGCAGGTGAAGCAGGTGAGAAGCAGCATCCCAGCTGCCCTCTGCAAAGCTCTGAGGACCAACCCCCCTTCCCAGCCCTACCTGCAGAGGCTCCTCAGCTGTAGCTTCCCCCAAAAGATGGAGGCAGAGCTGTCCCCAAGAAATCTCTGGGCGCTTTTGGCTGCCAAGGGCTCGCGGCCGGTACCTCCGACCCTCCCTGGCAGCGCGGGCGGCTGTGGGCGAAGCTTGGCGCTCACCTGGCGAGGGCTGGCTCCTGGAAGCCAAGCCTTGTTTTGAGGAGGAGACTTGGGTGTGTTTTGCCCTTCAGGGGAATCAAACAGGTTTCTCCATTCAGAGGACAAGGTCTCCCCTCCCTGTGAGTTCTCCTCTACATTCCTCGCATTCTCCAGCACACGCCGAGGTCCCCAGCCCTGTGCTGGCATGGGGCAGCAGAGAGCACCCCCCCAGCTCTCACCCCACCGAATCTCTTCTCGGGCTGAGCACTGCCAGAAAGGGCTGCCCCGCAGGGAGGGGGACCGGGCACCCCACTGCTCCACAGGTATCCCCGAGCCCTGGGCTCTGAGAGCGCCGCTTCCAGCAGCGGTACCCCGGTAGCATCAGGGACCGGCACTGTAATTAGCACTCAACAGCGGTCGTCTCCTAACTAATTAAACGAGGTCCACGGGTGTGATTATCTCTGTTTGCTGTGGAGGAAATTGCCAAGTGTTCTGCTCTTCCTCAGTTTATTTCCCCTTCTAATTGCCGCGGTCACCACAAGATCCCCGAGGCCCAGCTGCGGCGAGAACACCACGGGACACGGCAAGACCCTTGGGGTGGCTTTTTGCCATTTCCTAAAGACCGGTGGTCGAGATTAAAGCACTTCTGAGAAGTCCAGGCTTCAGCCCAGGACTGCCACAGGTCGCTAAGAGGATGATGAAGCCCCATCAGGGCCTCTCCCCACCTCCGCACCCCCCAGCGCGCACTTCCCGCTTCCCCAAGGAGCCGGCGGCAGCGATGCCGGGTCTGGAGGAGGATGAGCTGCTGGGGAGCAGTGCTCCTGCCACCCCCCACAGTGCTGCAGCAGATCTGCTGTCGGATGGTGGGCAACCCAGCAGCGGGCTGGGCTGGGCTATAACAGGGCCAATAACCCATCCCTGGCTCACAGCAGCGCAGAGAAGGCAGCATCTGCCAAGAACTGATGTCAACGTTGTTATTCCAATCCCAGATCTCTCTCTCTGATCCACTCAGGCTGCAGCACCAGCAGCAGCACGGGCACAGCTGAGCTGTTGGAGATCCCAGCCAAGATAAGCAGGGCAGAGAAGATGTAATAGTCACAAAACCACACCCTGAGCTCAGAGTGGGCACAGAGGGGTGTCCAATTCTAGAGAACTGAAGGCGTTTGAAGTAGGCTGTTTAAAATGCAGCCCAGACCCTACCTCAGTAAAGCATCCTCTGCCCCAGGGCTCCAGCTGACAGAGCAGCTTTATTTCCAGTAACCCCTGAGTCATCCCATCGTTTGCTGAAGGTTCGTTCAGGTTCTTTCCTGAAATAATAACTGACTAATAGCCTGGGCAGCCTTTCGGGTACAAGAGGTCCTCTGCCAAGCAAGCAGAAGGGACACCCCAGGGCCGAAGGACTGTTCTTTTTCTCCCCAGCATGAACACACTGTTCCCAATGAATGTTCAACTTAAAAAAAAAAAAAAGCACCTTTATGTGAAGCACCAGAAGAAATGGAAAAGGTGAACCCTCAATCAATGCACGCAGAAGCTGAGTGTGCTTCTGCGAGTTTTCTCCACTCTCTCTCCTCTGGAAAGCAGCAGCACAGCAAAGCACCACTGCTCCAAGGAACTCCCAGGAGATAAGTGCAGCATGAAGTAACATTTTGTTAGGAGCTTGAAAATACAGGTCCAAGCCCACGTACAGAGCAGCCAAAAGCCAGCTCTTAAAGGCAGGGGTGTGGTGCCAAGGTGGGACGGCAGGGAATGGATTCCCGAGCTGGCAGCTCCATCACAACAACTGGGCCACGCGAGGCGTTAGTCAGAGACACGCTGCGTGGCGTGGAGCCCCGCCTGAGACCGAGGTGTGCCACACGAGCTGCTCCTCCGCAGCACGAGCTGCTGCTCGAGCCCTGGCATACTCAGCTCTAAAGTCTCCTCAACCTTCAGCCTCCCGAGGCCACCCAAAGTCCCTCTGATTGAGCACTGACCTTTGTATGCAGCCTTCCTCTGTCTCAGGGCTCGGCTGCCTCGCTCCTCTGGTCCCACACGGGGCTCCCCACGCCGATCCTGCCGCAACGCTCCCGAGAGAAGGGACAAGGAGATGTTTTATTTCACTTCTTTTAGCCACGGTTTTCTGGTGCAAACGAAGCTTCTGGGGAGCAAAGCAAGAGGAGATTTATGGCTTGTCTGGGAGAGCCAAGGGAGACCCGTGATACTGCTGCAACTGCCACACAGATGAATAAAAGGGACTTTATTCTGCTGTACCTACTCCCCTGTCAGCACATCTCCTGCGGTAGCTCCACTGTGGCAACGCCTGTGCTTCAGCTGGTGCCTTGTATGAAAGGGACCAGCTCTTCGTTGCAATTCAAAACTCACAGAATCCCAGGTTGGAAGGGATCTCGAGGATCACCTCGAGACAAGCAGGGGAACTCTTCCAGCCATGGCTGTTGCTAAAGAGAAGCAGAGAAGTGGATGCTCCAAGGACAGCCTGAACATCACGGATCTCTCAGGGTGTGGGTTTCCCAATTCACAGCACGAAAGAGAGAGAGACCACTTTAAAAAGTCTGGAAAGAGGGAGGTCTCAAGAACAGATGTCTTCCAGGCCTGGCAGAACATGGGAAGTGATCTTCCATCTTTCTCACACCGACTAGAACAACACCAGAGGGGCAGAGACATTCGATGCCACGGGAGATGTAGAATCATTGAATCACTTTGCTTGGAAGAGACCTTTAAGAACATCGAGCTCAACCATTCCCCCAGCACTGCCAGGGCACCACTGACCCCTGGCCCTCAGCACCACAGCTCCACGGGGGGCTTGGAAACCCCTCCAGGGATCACAGGGATTCCACCCCACTTCCCCAGCCCTGGACAACCTTGGAGAGGATGAAATTGTTCCTCAGCTCCAACCTAAACCTCCTGTGGGGCAACCTGAGGCCAATTCCTCTTGTCCATGTAGCAAGCTACAGTTTTGTCTTTTATTTCCCAGTAAGGAAAAAACCATAGGACCACTTGTTTTTCTTTCTGTTTCTTTGTTTCCCCCCGTAGAAAAGGCTTTTCATGCTCTTTGTTCAGCTGAAAACAACCACGGCCAACCGTGCAGGCGGCTCACCTTGAACAGATTTCCAGGGCTGCTGCGTCCCCACAGCTCACAGCCCTCCCACACTGCAGACAAAACCCAGCAAGTACAGCAAGAACAGTTAGGGACAATCAGCTCCAAACAAGCCCTTGTGGTTTTATCCCAATTAAGCTCTTAGATAAACTTCTCTTTCCAAAGCCTGCCTGGACTCCACTCGCAGCAGCAGGCACAGAATCCCTGATGCGCGCTTTTCTCCCTCATAATTACAGGGGCATTTTCCATTTCTAATGACAGGGCATTTCAAAGTCACAGCAGTGGCCAGAGGCAGAGGGTTTTTTGCCAGCAAGTGGCAGGTCCATGGGACATGGAGAAGAGCACCACGCCACAGGGCCACCGAAACGCGGCACCTCCGGACCAGAGGCTAAAACACCGTCCAGAAGTCTGCAGGGGAAGTCAATTTACCTCGTGTCAGGCACTTAACAGAGACAATCAGATCAGGAGCATCAGCTCTCCAGCTTCTAGAAGAGGCTTAGGGATAAAGACTCCAGATTTACGTTCAGAATCCATTCAATAAGCAGTGTGTGAGAAACTGGGGATTTATGCTAGAGTCTACAGCAGCAGCTGCAGCCCCATACAGCTTGGAACGCAGCGAAACTACAGTGCTCACCTCTGGGAGAAGCAGCAGCTTTTCCAAGCAGCCACAGGA
Source organism: Megaceryle torquata (assembly GCA_024611175.1). Taxonomy (NCBI): domain Eukaryota; kingdom Metazoa; phylum Chordata; class Aves; order Coraciiformes; family Cerylidae; genus Megaceryle; species Megaceryle torquata. Next base: position 16,711 of record JANIJG010021729.1, read on the forward strand.
GAAGTAGTGACAGATTTGTGAAGTCCAGGAGAAAGCCACCGAACGCAGCCTGGCTGGCAAGACCAGCCTGACCTGGGACCGGCACAGCTCCCCGGGAGCAAACCCTGCGCACGCTGAGGTCAATGACAGCCAAAGTCCCTCACCTTCACCAGCCCAGGAGCAGAATGCAAGAGAGGCACTTTATCCTCTGCCCTGGGTTAAAACCAAGAGGGTCTGCAGAGTCCCTGCTGCAGACTTGGGCTCAGGCCACGAGCCAAAGCTGTGGTTAAGGTGGCCACGAGGTGTGTCCAAGGAGCCAGCCCAGCCCAAAGCAGGAGGAACATCTTGTTGCTGGGTTCTAACAACACAATCTTCTCCAGGGACACACGTACACTCTCCTGCAGCAGGAGAGGAGGGAAGAGAAGGTCAGAGAACCCTTGTTCCACCTCCATCTCCAGTTTGGAAATGTTACTTTTCTGTAAGAGCTGCAGGTAAATGTCAGCCTGGAGTATGGGACTTCACCAGGAGGTGGCTTCTCCCTGGATCTCCTTTACAAGGCGAGCACAAGCAGGTCTCAGGAAGCTGCTTCACAAGAACTGCTGGTCACTGCCCATTTCACTGCTGGTTACCTGCCTCCCTCGGGTTCTTAGCGCGCCACGAAGCAGATGGTTTGGGATCAGCGAGACGGGAGAATTGCATCGCACCAGGAAGCCACAGACACAACTGCTGGGCTGCTGAGAATGCCCGGCAGCAAAAGAGTTAAAAAAAAAAAGTTAAAGTGAAAGAGTTAAAAGAAAGAGTTAAAATAAAGAGTTAAAAAAGAAGTTAAAATTAAAAAATAAATTAGAAAAAAGAAACTGAAATGACTTGACCACAGTTTAAGAGAAAATCCAGGAGAGCGCGTGGCACATACGAAGGGCACTTGCAACCAAGAAATAAACCCAGAAAGACCGAGGACTGAGCTGCAGACAAAACACTTTCCAGTGAGAGTTTTGCATGGTGGGCTGGTTTGGGGGGGTTTTGTACTTCCAAAGAGCAGTGGGCATTAGAGACTGCTGGTGTTTCACGGGCTCTGAGCACCCTGCTCTGGTTGCAGATGTCCCTGCACCAGGTGAGCTTGACAGGTCCCTCCCCACCCAAAGAGTCTGATTCCCTGGTTTTTGATAACAGTTTCTCCCGTGTCACTATCTGCCCCCCTCCCAGGAAGGAAGGTGACTAACTCATCAATCCTTTGGGTCTTTGCTAAAGAAGACCGAAAACCAAAGCCCAGTAGAGCCTGAGCAGAGCCTCGATGAGTCGAAGGGTGTAAAACCACTACACCCATCTGTTACAAGGGAATCAAACTGGTTTTTCATGAGGTGTCATTACAAAGCCCTGCCAAAACACCAGACCTCACCTTCCTAATAGCAGGTAGCAGAACAGAATCGCGTACCCGCGACTATTTGGGGATAAAACACAATCACCTCACCCATGCTCAGGAGGACGCACCCGCCCAGGAGGGTCAGGAGCTCTCAGCGCCGAGACAAAACGAGCCTGTCAGCAAACGCCGGGCGGGAGAGAGGCCGTGGCCAAGAGCCAGCCCGATGGCATCGCCGCGACGATAAAACAAGGTGCGCAATCCGGCAGCAGAAACACCTCAAACACGCTCTGTTGCAAGTAGGGAGATGCTTATTTATTTCTCATCGCCAGCTCAGCAAGGTTCCTCGGGGCTCCGAGGCAAACGAGTTGCTTTCCTCCTCCCACGGTGAGGACCGTGTTGCACCATCGCTCGCATCTGTGGAGCTGGCGCTTTCCAGAGGCTTGCACAAGCACCAGCGAAACTCCGTAAACAGCTCTCTCAAGGAGCAGAGTCCAGCCCACTCCTGCCACGTTTGGGTCTGCCGTTCTAAAAGGTGTGCAGACTCATCCTGCTGCTTGGTGACCACCAGCTGCAGCAGATGCGAGAAGCACACACAGGGATCTACCGAACCAAAAGGCGCCCCGTTCACCAAAGGCTGCCTCTGAGCAGGGTGACGCATCGTAGGTCCCTGGATCTATAAGTCCTTGAAGGTGCTGAGCATCTCCACAGCGGTAACTGTGTGAGGCAAACGTTATCCTCCTCCTGAAACCTCCTACACACCCACCTCAGCCTTGACTGAGGTTTCCCCTCCTTAAAGAGCATCTAAGTTCCAAGCCCCCTGCCATGGGCAGGAACACCTCCCACTAGAGCAGGTTGCTCAAAGCCCCACTAAAGCACCAAAACTGTTGACAGAAGCACTTTTACTCCTCTCTTTCTTTCCCTCCCTCTCCTTTCTCTGGGGTAAGGAACAGAAGATATCTCCTCTATCACCAGAAGGTATCTCCTCTATCTCTCCCCATTGCTTGTCAAACCAAAACCAGTCTCAGGTCAGCAAAACGAGGAGCTACAGCAAGAAAAAAAATCAAAGGAAAGTGAAGTGAGAGAGACGAGAAGTTTGATAAGAGCGCTCTAGGAAAGGCTTTGAAGTCTCTAACAGCTCCCATCAAGCACTGCCAAGAACAGCCAACTGCAACCGCACGCGACCCTAGATACTGGGAAGGAGACGTTGGTAATGGCAGCTTGGCTTTGTAGCCTCCTGCTCGCTCCTCGCCGCGCACAAGGAAGAGGCTGCGAAGACGTGGACTGGGAAATTAAGCATGGGCAGGGAAGTGCAGCAGGATCCCCTCAGCTCGCCCAGAAAACACAAGATGGGACTTATGCAGGGGCTCAGTAGGTTGCAGAACGAGTTGAGAGGAGGAGGCTTGCTCAGGGAGCCAAGAGGCTGTGGATGAAGGGAGGTTCCTGCTCTGTTGGGGCTGGGGTAGAGACACAGCAACGAGGCCTGTTTACTGGTTTGGAAACCAGCAGCTCATCAGCCTGCCAGAAGAAATGCTGGAAACTGCCCTAATTATAGGGGGAGTACCGAGGCAAACCAACTGGAACGTGATGCAACGCTCCTCGCCGTGCCCAGCTCTGGGAACCTGCTCGTCCCCGTACCAGCAAAGCCCTGGTTTACCCCCCGCCCATTAACCAGCCGCGTGAGGGAAACCTGCTGCTTTCCAACCAGCAGACTTGAGCTTCCAGTGCCCCTTATTTCTGTAGCACCTTCAGGTTGTGACCTTCAATTCTTACCTTGACAGATCTCCAGAGACACGGGAGATGAGTAACCCTCCCCTGGAACGGTGGCCAAGGACTGAGACACAGCATTTTGGGCACTGACTGAAGCTGCCAGGCAGCTCTAGCTGGGAAATGCCATCTAGAGGCCAAACCACGCTTTTACCTCGGTTTTTTTTCTCATGTTGCTCATAGTGCTCTCTCCTCCCACCTCAGCACAATCCTTTTCTCTCGCCACCGCGGTGCAAGGGCAGTGTTTTCTCTGCCTCGCACAGGAGGAGCTCAAGTCCTCTGCTGTATCACAGACTGGTCTGGGTGGGAGGGGACCTGCCAAGCTCATCGGGTCCAAGCCCCTGCAGGGACCAGGGCCATCTGCAACCAGAGCAGGGTGCTCAGAGCCCTGGCCAACCTCCCCTGCAATGGTGCCAGGGCTGGGGCAG
>JANIJG010021730.1:0-15802 GCA_024611175.1 Megaceryle torquata
TGGGCTGCCATTGCACATTGGTGGCTCATGTCCAGCTTTTCATTTACTAGTACCCCCAAGTCTTTTTCCAAAGGACTATTCTCTAGCATGTCCTCTCCCAGACTATATTGATAATGATGGTTGCCCTGGCCCAGGTGCAGGACCCCACACTTGGCTTTGTTGGACCTCATGAGATTCACCTGAGCCCACATATCCAGCCTGTCCAGGTCCCTCTCAATGACATCCCTTCCCTCTGGCATATCAACTGCACCTTGATAAAGGTGCACTAAATGCCACTGTCTATGTCATTAATGAAGATATTAAACAACACTGTTCCCAGTACAGATCCTTGAGGGACACCACTTGTCACATTTTCCCATCTAGACATTGACCACTACTTACTGGGTCCAACCATCCAGACAATTTCTTATCCACCAAAGAGTCTACCCATCAAACCCATATTTCTTCAACTTAGAAAAGAGGATGTTGTGGGGGACAGTGTCAAAGGCCTTGGTGAAGTCAAGATAGATGACATCCATAGCTCTTCCCTTGTCCACTGATGCAGTTCTCCTACACCCTTTAATCTCTTTTCATTTCAAAAATGGTGAATGTGGATAACTGTGTTCATTGCCTTTATCAGTAGATGATTTTCCAGGAGCAGTCAAAATGTTTTACATAAACCAAAACCAATTCAAGCACTCGATGTAGACAGGTATGTACTGTTGAGCCATTATTCATCCCAACCTTGTGAGGACAAGACAAATTATTTAGTGAAGGTATCTCTCCCTTATTGATTATAAAAAGGATTCTACATGAAATATACATCCATTTTTTAGTCTTATAAAAATAAGTGAAAGTAATACCACCTTTAGTATTCCAGATACCATAAGAAAATATCTCACTTTAATAACTAGACTTATAATGTATAATATAATTTAAATTTGGGTAAAAATTAGTACTACATAACTAGACAATAAAAAAGTAGGTGGAAAGACAAGAGACAAAAGTTCAGAAGCCTCCATTTGAAAAAGATATATGTTGAAAGCAAAATGTCACATACCTAAAGGCTAGAAGTAAAAAAAGAATCTTTCACCTATAAAAAAGCTCATATCATAGTCTGACAGAAATGTTATCCTTGGTGAATAAACTGAATAAAACACCTGAGAAAATGCATTGTTTCATAAACAAACTCCTTTGCTTATTTTAACTTTTCAAAATTTTTATTTTGATATCCTGATGAAATTTATTAACTCAAAATATGAAAGTGACAAAAATGTAACAATTGTTCAGAAGGTCATTTATCAAATGTATAAAATAAAGGGTAAGAAAATTCCTCAGCTTAATTTGAAAGGGTTTTTCCTCAGCAACAACAAAAATATGACTACTTTAATCGACACCTTTCAGTTCAAATTAAAACAATAAAAGTGAATTTAACTGTCTAAGTGTGGGGAAAGATTTCATTCAAATATGGTTTTAAATATAAAGTGATAAAGTAGATCCTTTGCCTCAAAGAATATCTTGAACATGGAGAGTATCATGAGGGAGAAAAAAATGCTTTAATGTCAACTGCTGCTGAGAGGAGGACAAAAAGGTCAACATTTGAGGAGAGAAGAGAGCTCATGGGGTGAAACGGGTGACTATGAGCTCATTTTACTAATCCACAGGAGCAGAACGAGACCTGGGGAGAAGTCAGTCATCTCCAGATCACATGGGACTTTGTGAAAACTTCCATGCTTTTCACAGTTTCTCCAAAAGGTGAGGAATTAAAAGTGTCACTGAAGAAAAAAAGATAATTACTATGAAGAGTAATCAAGCATAAATGTAGCTTTTGTGTCAATTCTGTTAAGAAAAAATGATTTTTATAATTTTATTTTTAAACTACTCAGGAAGGACTATTTCTTCTTTGCCTCAGAATAATGACATTTGACTTTAAAAAAGGCAATTAGTTTATATGAAATATTATCTCCATTAGAAAAATAAATGTAAATACCAGTGAAATTTTACTCTCATAAAAGACTGAGAACAGTCATGGGTTGCTTATAAACCAAATAATTTATATTATGAAGTGTCCTAATAACAAATGAAAAAAACAAAATTTTCTTATACTTCTGTTGGCAACAATTTAATTACCAATACAAGGCTCTACCTCTTTTCCTTGAAATTTCTGTATTAATGTCAGCAGTCATCAGCCCCAGGTGATTAACTGTCTCGCCATACAATGGTATAATCTGTTTTGACTAAGATTAAAGACATTTTATTATGATTTACCAAATAAAACTCTCAAGGGCACCCAGGCAAGCATCAAATTTTGGTCAATATCTACACATATTCTTAAATTATAATTCTAAAAGAGTGTAGTTTTTATATTTTTCCAGCAGAAGGATTAAAAGGAAAGATTAATATTAGCACTAGTTTTACCTGTTGCTTTCTTTATACAAACAGATTTGAGGAGGAAAATCCTTCTGTATAAAATAAACCTGAAGTGAAAGTTGAGACGTGGCAAATATTCACAGAGATGAAGAAACAGTAGAGGCAAATCAAAGTGAACAGCTGCAGTTATACAAATGACTGGATGGAGAAAACATTGACAAGCTACCCCTACACAGAGTGGAAACCATTCAAGCTTCCTGCTGAGTCTTATGTAAAACCTTCCAGTCTGTCAAGGCTGACTACTTTAAGAGAATAATTTCCTGCTTCCATGGAAACTTGATTAAAGAGACTAAAACACAAATAAGTAGCAATACCTTACCTGTAGTACTGCATCCTGCTCTGGATCCCCCAACAGAAGAAGGACATGGACCTGTTGGAGAGGGCAAGGAAGAAGGCCACAAATACAATCAGAGGACTAGAACATCTCTCCTACAAGGACACAGTGAGAGAATTTTTCAGCCTAGAGAAGAGAAGGCTCTGGGAAGACCTTATTGTGGCCTACCAGTATCTGAAGGGGACTACAAGAAAGCTGGGGAGTTCTTACAAGGGCTTGTAGTGATAGAATGATGGGTAATGGCTTCAAACTGGAAAAATGTAGACTTAGATTAGAAATTAGTTCTTCACTTTGAGGGTGGTGACACTCTGGAACAGGTTGCCCAGGGAAGCTGTGGACGTTCCATCACTGGATGTGTTCAAGACCAGGCTGGAGGGAGCCTTGCATCACCTGGTCTAGTGAGAGGTATCTCTGCCCATGTCAGTGGGGTTGTAAGTGGATGATATTTAAGGTCTTTCCAACTCAAAACATTCAATAATTCTATGATTTTATGATCTTGTGGTCGTCCCGTAAGGGGTAGCCACCAGGGGAAAATAACTGGGAAACTTTGGAGCAGATCAGTGCCAATTCCACTCTGGAATTTGCCAATAGTGTTTTGACTACTACCTTGTTTCATAACCACAGTGTCTCTCTTTAATCTAGATTATTTAATTTCATGGCAAGTTTTACTTTCCTACAAAACTAAAAGAAAGGCTATTTTCTAACTCGAGATCTACAAATGTATGACAGCTAAGAACATTCTTAACATGCATTGCAGAACATCTTAAATGTAAAATATAACATTCAAATTCTGATTCAATCTGTTTCCTGGAATGGTCCTATTACTATCTACCACTTGAATAGGAAATGGAATATTATTTTTTTAAGCAGAAGAATTACTGAGTCATTCACCAAAATGGATCCTTTTTGATTGGAATCAGAATGAAAAAACATAATACATTGCTCTTTGAAGGATCTATAGCAACTTCATAGTGTTTATGAACATTAAAATTTACAACAACAACTTCCCTTTTCAAGCTACTAACTCTAATTCCTGATTTTTTGGATGATAAATCTAGAAACTGAACAGATTCTAAACCATAAGAATATCTACTGACTTGGTTTTGTTGGCTGGAATTTAGGACATGTAGTACCAGGGTAAATTCATGAGAGTGAAGAGAATGACAGAACAGCTTTCTGATGGGAAATTTATTCTTCTAGGTCAATCCTATCTCCTAAGGTTCATGTAGAACTGACCTGGTTGGGTTTGTATACAAACTACATGATATATATTATCTAGGAGCATTTATGTAAAAAACAGATATATACAATGTACACACAATCTAAATTTATCAAGCTTATAGCATACCAAAAGTATTTCGAATATAGATACGCTATTATACAATGCCATGATCATACATAATGAAACAACGATCCTGCAATTAAGGTTGGTAAAATAAACTTCAATAGTAAAAACTTTATATGTAATCAAGGAACTTGTAACTTAAGGCAACCTTTATTTTTCTGTTTTAAAACAAGAGCAGGCTGAAGTGCTTTGAGCAAATGTTGTCTTGTTTGATGAAAAAAAATACTGAATCAGCAGACCTACAGGATCAAGCACATTCATTTAGCTTTTATGAATTTTCTCTGGAGTGCCCATAAAAGAAGACGACATCATTGATTTTAGTCTTAATTTTGAAAACAACTGATTCTGAAGCATTCAGGGATGATTTTTCTCCAGTGTTTTTCAGTTAACTGAGAAAACAGAATTTCAGAGGTTTATTGAATAACAGACAGAAGTAATACTTCACATAAAATGAAGAAGTTAAAGGTACTTTCCTGGATGTACAGAGATGCTGGAGAGACATAAACTTTGATGACAAAACTAAGGACAGTCTCAGATTGGGACAGTGGAGTTTCTGAATAGGAAACCAAAGAGTTTATTCTTCCCGTATGTAGAAGCAAGAAGATACGGAGACTTCTGGATGCCCCAAATCTCTTTTCCCAACTTAATTGCTGATGACCTAGTCATTTTATTTCCTAAATACAGCATCTCATAAAATGTTGGCACTGATTTGTCCTTCTAGGTACACTGGAGAATCCAAAACATTACAACCAAATTGACATGAGCAGAGTATCACTACAGGCTAGTTCTCAACCATGAACATAATGGCCATGGCGGTACCAAGTATAACATCATCTGATCCATGCTGAACTTCCAATATCACAAAATAATAAAACAAGACAAATCAAAGACAGAATAACATGACTTGCCCTGCTGACACTACACACATGCACACATATAAAAAAAAACATGGTGAGGGATGAAGACTTGCAGAAATATTTAGAGGAAAACTTCCTACCTACAAAACAGGTGAAGATGAAATACTATATAGCAGCTGTTCTACAAGAAACCAAGGGATTGATTCAGGGCTTGATATGGCTTTGATAAGGAAAATATTTCTAAGTACATCTACAACCTTCAGGATTGAAATCCATTGTTATTTACTGTGGATGTAGTGTTTGCTGAAAATTGGCAGTCAATTAAATCGCATGAGTCTGCTAGACAGTTTGCTGTTAATTAATATTCTGAAAGTGTAATTCAGCAGTGGTTGTCTGCCACCCCCCATCCTCCACAAAATGTAGGGATTAAAGAATGGCGAATGTTCATCTCCAGATGCCCATATAACTCTGATTTACATCAAAGGATGTGATTTATGCTATAAGTATCTTAGACCCTATGGTATACGTAACATAGCATGCAAACCTTAATAGATGCACTAATGTGTACATTTAAAAGTACCAGATGCCCAAGATGAAAACTTTGAATGTACTTCAGTGATAGAAATGGGTGGATAAACATCCATTTCCATCAGTATAATAATCACAGTGCAGTAGATTCACAAAATAAATCTTCTGATGAACCTCTTAGTGCAGGTTTGGATAACATTATACAACTTCTTCTCTGTTAATTCACCACAGTAGATCAAATTTAGAAATCATGGAGTTACTCTTATTAAGGGATCAAGAAATATGGCTTCCTAAAATTTATCTTACACAAACACATGGCAAAATTAAACAAAAAAACCTCATCATCTTTCTAACTTATTTTAGAACAAAACATCCTCAGAAGCACCTTGATTTGATTAACTGATGAGTAATTTCTGTGGAAGTCTGTAATATCAAGTAACACAAAAACTCATTTCTCATTTATATTTCTCATTTATAGTGTGATTGTCAATTAGAAGAATGTTTTCTTTTCTTGTGTTTTTGTTTCCTTTTTTGTTGGTTGGTTGGTTTGGTTTGGTTTGGTTTGGTTTGGTTTGGATTGGGTTTTTTAAGGCTTGCTTGGGAGCAGTAAGAAACAATGAGGTGAAACTGAACATACTCTATTCTGCCCCGGTGAGACCACATCTGGAGTACTGCATACAGATCTGGTCTGCCCAGTTCAAGAGGGACACAAAAATACTAAACAATCCAATGGAAGGCTATGAGGATGATTAAGGGACTGCAACTTCACTCTTATGAAGAAAGGTTGAGAGACCTGAGACTGTTTAGTCCAGAGAAGAGAAGACTGAGAGGGGAGCTTATCAGTGTTTACAAATACCTGCAAGGTGGGTGTCAAGTAGAAAGGACCAGTTTCTTTACAGTGGTGCCCTATGATAGAATGAGAGGTAATGGTCACAAACTGGAACACAGGAAGTTCCACATCAACATGAGGAAAAACTTTTTTACTGTGAGGGTGACAAGAGTACTGGAACAGGCTGCCCAGAGAGGTTGTGGAGTCTCCTTCTCTAGAGATTTGCAAAACCCACCTGGATCTGTTCCTGTGTGGCATGCCCTCGGTGATCCTGCTCTGGCAGGGGAGGTTGGACTTGCTCTCCAGAGGTCTTTTCCAACCCCTACCACTCTATGATACTGAATTTTAGCACAGGTATCAAGAAACACACCTAGAGTAAGGTTTATTAGGACAGACATTAATTATACTTTTGAAGGACAAATACCTTGGTCATATAAATTCAGAAGTGTATAGGATAACCTTCATTTTGCTGAAAAGAGAAAGAGATAAATTCTGCCAAGATACCTTTGCTATCACTTTGCAGTTAAGCTGTAGCAAATGGTAATAATACATTGTTAAAAATGGTGCTGGATCAAAAAAAAAAAAACCAGTTGAAATAATCTGGCTTTTTTTTCCTGCATTATTTAATCACCTTTAGGTATATCTGAAGCAGCAATACACCTGTTTAAGCATTGGCTTTTACAGCTATTTATATTTCTTCCTTTTTCTTTTTTTTTTTTTTTCTTGTCAAAATTTCTACAGGTGGGATCTTTGATTTTACTAATTATTTGCTGAAAAAAAAATTGTTTAAGAAATTGATTGCATAATTCTCAAGTAAATTTTGGTTCAGTTCATTTCCCCTAATAGTCTCCTTCTGGGAGACTTGTATCGCTTACCAGGGTTATGAAAGTTAGAAGGGTAGCTTTCAATTGAATGTACAATTTGAAATGTAGGGTAAGGAAGTACAGGAGATAAAGCATTATGCTTGAGGATTTTCAGATAGAGAAGTGAACAAGTGTTTCAATATTTATAGAAAAAGAAAAAAAGCAAATTCATATTTGATTCTGAATGCAAATAAATAGAACTTACTTATTTTTTAATTTGATGATTCATATAGTTCTACTCTAATTTTACAGGAAGAATTTGTGTCTATTTAAAAGACTAAACCATAACATTTTAGTAAGGTTGTATATAAATTACTGGAAAATAAATATCTGGAGAAATAAACAGCCAACAGTCTTGTCTTCATTGTAAAAGGATTAAAATTTCTTTGAACACACAAGCTTGAGGGAGCTGGGTTTTTTAAAGATTTTCCCATTGTGTGGTGGAATCTGACCTATACTTAAAAATAACACTTGTGAAAAGTCAAAGGATGTTGCAGGTGTCATTTTAAAACACTGAATTTAAAACTATTTGCTGTCATATCTTATCTTGCATTTTAACTTCAATGTATATCCTACTAATGCTTACAGAAATCAATAAGGTCTTTTTTAATACATTTAACAGGTATTTTTTTCCTCTCTGTTTTTCCCTGAGGACTTCAACTGGGAAATAGTGAAATGCTGGCATTCTGAACAGAGGACTCAGCTTCTGCTAAGTGAGTACAATGAAGTCTTTGTCATGATTGCCCTACATGTTCGTTAGGAGAGATGGACATCACAGATATAAAAGGCTTTACGTGTTCACAATCAGTAAATACTGAAGAATGGGTCATACAGGAACCATCAGATCTGTTATCTGCAGATCTCCCCAAACCCTCAGTAAGAGATTTACTAAAACTGTTTGGCTAGATCAGAACTGCTTTAATGGATATTCCAATTAGGTGGAATCAGTCTTTCTCTATTCACGAATCCCAGGAGATAATGGCAGGGTGGGGAAACAGTAGTAAGAAGCACCTTACTACATAATCAGGTAACATTTTGGACAAAGCTGTCCTGGAATGAAGAAAGATCAAATCAGCAAATTTGCATTCATCCTGGGCATGGCACATTTTGAGGGGTTCATAACAAATGCCATGCTGGGTTGAACATATTATACCACACTACTGAATATGAATAAACAGGACTTCAGAAATGCAATGAGTCTAAAAGGACTAAAGCCGGCTGGAACAAAGGAACAATTTTCCATTTAGACTCCTTTATTCAATTATATTTCAGGCCAAGAAAAAAGTAAGCAGAGGACTAAGCATGATTATAAGTGGAGTGTATCTGACATATAACAGGAATCATGTCTGGCTAGTGGAAAGCTTGTTTGCTAAAGTCATTATCACCTCTTCCTCTTTTATTCTTTATATATAAGCTTTCTGCCATTCTTCCTCTTAAAACTGGAACACATGCCTTAAGCCAGCCTGTTCCTTTCTCTTTCAAATCCCTTCTATCAGAGGCAATTAACTAGATTGCACATATTTTACATATAAAAGTCAGTGGAAAATTTAAGTCCAAGACATGGAAAAAAATCACATATTAACCTTCTGCACTGTTCCCTCCAATAAGTCTAATACTACAAAGTGATACCTACAGTACTAAAAATACAGCTCCTGACATAGATTTTATTTAAGAGTGAAAACAACAGTGCATAAGAAACAAAATAAAAAATGCAAAGCCACATTTTCTCCAAGTGTCTCTGTGCTTTAGGCTAAATGCATCTTATATAGATGAAAGAATTATTTTTTTCTTGATGTGGATAATTTTTATAGACAGATTTTTGTGGCTATTTACTGTCCTTCAATAAAGAGCCCTTTTTTTTTACAAAAGCTTTGATAAAAAAAAATAAATTGTCAATGTTGCAGAAAATATTACTTAATAAATTAACCATATTCAGATAGCATGTCAAAAAGAAACCTCTGTGCAGATGGGTGGTTTCAGAATTTGGCTCTTCTCACACGAGCAGATAGACGTAAATTGCTCTTCTAGCTCCATATCTCAGTACACATGAGGATAAGCCAGAATTTCCTCCATCATGTAGTATGACATTTTGAAAACAGGTTGAAATCACTTAGTAGGAGAAAGCTTTTCAGAAAATTTCCATTAAGTCCTAAGTAGATTGCCAAATGGCAAGTACCTGATTAAGAGTAGTAATACCTTGCCTCATAACAGACCATTTGTTCCTATGAGCTATTTCTGTTATAGAAATGCTAACAGGAAATTTGTTTTGTTGAAAAAATGTCCTGTCAGCTTTCATAGTGAAGGATAAGCTCCATCCCTGGAAGTAAGCCCTATCCCTGGAAGTTTCCTGGGGGACTGGAACTACATGATCTTTAAGGTCCCTTCCAACCCTGACAATTTTATGATTCTATATGCAAATAGACCTCTACAAACACAAAGAAGCAAATGGCTTCTGCCTTATCAGTTACAATAATGTGATTGTATCTTTTTTTTTCCAGAATTGACACCACATCTGAAGCACTGTGTTTTTGGAAGATTAATCCTCTATGTTAGAAGGAAAAAAGTTTCAAGTCCCCTATTAATTATAGTGTTTGGATAAAAGACAGAGGGTAATCCACAACCAAATCTACAATAAGTAATAACAGAAAATTGACATGTTCAGGAGTTTTTAGGAAAATTGCTACTTGAATGATCCAGTGTAAGATGTTACTCAGTATTACTTAGCTCTTTTCTATAATAAAATAATTATTACACAGCTGCTCCTCTGCATATGGCTTTTGCACAATGATCCCAGTGAGCCCTGGTCTTGAACTGTCAATTGATGTTATCAATGACAAGAATCTGAATAAACACCTTTCAGTCAAATGAATACATTAGGATCAACATAGCTGACATTTTCTGAGCAACACTGACAGTGACTTTCAGCCCCTTATTTTGTTGTATTGAGGGTGTAAGTTGCTGAACCTTAACTTTAAACCTGTGTTTATTACAGGCAGAAGAAAATATTTTCTGAAGATAGAAAGATTTTAAACGACAGTTGAAATCAATGAAACTCAAGTGTTAAATATTTCTTGCCTGGATTCTAGAATTCCACATTATTTTGTTCTCTAAATTATTACTGAAGATTTAAACAGATTTATAAATACTAACATTATTATGAGACTAAAGAAAATACTTTAATGAAAGTATGAAGTTAGTTTTCACAGAAGAAAAAGTAGGGTTTTAGAGTTGTCTTTCATATATTGTGAAGCAACATTAGTATTTCAGCAGTGTAATAAGTACTGCTTAATGTGTAAACATCAATGTAGTATCTTGTCCAAGAATATAAAATCTGAATGATGCAAGCTGTCACTGAGAAAAAGAATGATAGCAGCTATTTCTCAAAAGTCTTCAAATGGAAAGAAATCCCCATTTCTCACAGCATCTCACCTAAACCTCACAGAATTTGTTGTCAAGGTTTATATCCATACTGTATTTGCTTTGGACAGAGTTTTGATTTGATCAAGAAAGACCTATAATGATTATTTTAAATTGTCAATGAATAAAAGTCTTTGTTAGGGATTTATTCACAAATATTTAAAGTATTTATGTCTGTTACAAATGTTGAACCCATGCTTTTCCTTTTAAATTAAAAGGTAGCTTGTCAGTGAGTAAAAGATATGTGAAAACATCACAGATTTATCTGGTTTAAGTCAGCTATGATTTCAGGAACAGTAAAGGATGCAGTCAAATGCACTTAAATGTCCTAATGTTGACAGCTGATTATCTAGAGCTTTAGTTGTGTAAGACAGAGAGAGCCCTTTTCAATGGTGCCCTGTGATAGGACAAAAGGTAACGGTCACAAACTAGAACACAGGAAGTTCCACCTCAACATGAGGAAAAAACTATTGTGAGGGTTACAGAGCATTGGAGCCAGCTACCCAGAGAGGTTGTGGAGTCTCCTTCTCTAAAAGCTTTCAAAACCCGCATGGATATGTTCCTGTGTGGCCTGCCCTAGGACTCTATGATCTCCAGAGGTCCCTTCCAACCCCTGCTGTTTATGATTCTAGGAACCAAAAAGACTAGCTTGCTGTTAGACCTGAAAGGTGAATAGATTCATCTAGCCTAAACAGCTTGATTCAACAGAGGAGAGGTAACAGCAGTGAAAAGGTAGAAGAGTGGAAAGTATAAGAACACAGATGCTGCTTTTGATAGCAACTAGGTAGCTTTTGGCAGTAGTTTCTGACTTCTGTCTAGGAAGGAAGAAACTGGTAAAAATAAGGTAAGAAATGATGAGGGAAATAAAATGTAACTTGAAAAGCTAATCAGCACACACTGAAGACAAACCATTCACCTATTGTTGATTCTAGGGAATGTAGTGTTCTCCTAAACTTTTCTTAAGTATATCCACATAGATCAGGATAAGAGGACATGGTCAAAACCAGCAATGACCAGCAAACATTCTGAAGTAAAATAGTTCCATTCCTATCACCACCACATCATATTGTCAGAAGCATTCTTCTGATAACACATTAGCAGCAAAGCTCAAAACAGCCTGTTATCCTACTAACTTTCCTCTATGTAATCAGGTAATATTTAATTAGGAATTCTATTTAATCAGTGTATCTGACATTATATTTAAATAAGTTACATCAAAACATTCCATACTTATTTTTTATATGGATTTAAAGAGTTTCAAATAAACATTTAATTGCATCAGAACATATGGGGAAAACCTACACATAAACTCTAACAGAGTGTTTACAGTGGCTTTTCTGTTGCAAAACTTTTTTTCCCCATTAGAAGGCTACACTTAGCAGCAGAAGCACTTAAGCCTTAGTGAATCCAATGAATAAATACCACAGAATATACTTTCTGTGCCTGATTATGGCATGTTTTAGAAGTTACTCTAATGGGTAGTGAGGTTACTTGGGCATTGCTGTCAAATTATATCACAGAGTGCATCTACCACAGACAGCACAGGAAAAAATGGGTAAAGTAAAACAGGGCAGGTGTTGTGTCAGTAATACATTGCCATGCTCACTTCTGAGGCCAGGAATGACTGAGGAATATTAAAGAGAGTATTTAGTCTTGTGAAGCAATGAGAGGAAGACTGGAAATTAATAATGTAGTAAATTCTGCTAGGCTTGAAATGTGCCATGATGCATATACATACACATTCTGTTTTAACACAAAAAATAAATGCAAAATAAACCCTGATATAAACATAAGTTTTCTGATATTGCAGAAAGAGGAGATCATAGCAAAAAGATTTCTATTTCTGTTGTTGAAATTATTTTTCTAGGTAGATTGAGTAGGATATCTAGATTCAGCTCATGGGCTAACGGTCTAAAGAATTTATCATATTTAAATTAGATCATAAACATTATTATATACTGGTAAAGACATAAAAACAAAGTTAATGTTTAAACTGGGCTTGACATTCTAGACCTTTCTTTGTTGGACAGAGATGGTTCACTGATATGAAGGAAAAACTATGACTTGGAGTTATTATGAAAGACTTTTCACACAGAAAAAAGTTATTCCACATTTATCCAGTGTTTGGTCATCCAAGGGCAAACAAAATAAGGAATGACTGGATAATCTACCTCTTGATCAGTATTGACAGAGGTGACTAAGGCTGCATGTGCAGTCTGTAAAGTTTGCACTAAGACCCCTAGTGCCAAAGCATTTATCACCAGCACATGTCTCTGCAGCCATGTATTCAGCCAACTATCCTGCCTTCCTCTGTGGTTTTCTTATCACTATTTCTCCAGCTCAGAGCAAAGGTGGGGACTTCTCCATGCATGACTAAGAACGAAGGGCAGCAAAATGAAGAGGTCACTGCAGAGCTTCCTCCTGGTTCCTGAGTTGTGAAGATGGTTCCTCCTCCATCATATTCTCCTGCTTGCTGAGATTTAACTTCAGGAGTCCCCCTGTGGAGAGACTGGGTATGGGGCTATGAGAGGAATTAATGGCTTCTCCATGTTTCTAGTCACAAACTGATTGCCACACAAGCAGCATAACCCTGCCTGTAGGATACACTTTTTGGCAATAGCACTACAGTATAGTAAATTCTTACAAACTTATCCATTCTGTTATCTCTTTGAAGAAACATGGTCAAAATATTTACAGCCAATATTGGTGTTTTTATCAAGGACTGAAAAATCAGTCAGTATTAATAGCTCGTGACTTGATTTTCTACCACATTTTAAAATAGGTTTTTTTATTATTGTTATTTATAATTTGGAATGTTTTACATTTAGAAGTGGAAAAAAACAAGTTCATGGAATGCAGGCTGAGGGGTAACTTCATCTAAACTCAGTCATGGTTTCTCTTTAGAATAGAAATAATGACAGTACTTCCTTGTAAATGTCATATTACAAGGTAAATTATAACTGTTCCTCATCAGATTGTTTGTGGCTATGAGGACTTACACTCTCCTCTTCTATTATGTATTTAGAATCACAAAAATCACATTAATATTTCAAATTACTCTGAAAATCCACATGTAAAAACGTGTTATATATAATACATTATTTTTAATTAATTGTATTGGAATTTTAAATAACAGTGGTGAAAGAATATAATGATCAGAAATTATTGTAACACAGAGAGTTTCTGTCCATGAAAAATTACTGATTCATTCATATCAGCTTGTCTATCCATCTAATTTTGACAGTGAGATCTCTCAGTGGGATTCAGCACAGCAACCCTCACTTTGCAGTGAAACTAAGCATCCACTCAATATTAAATTGCTTGGTTGTTACTCAACTTGTGTTCACTCTTGATCTTTTAAAATCCATTAGCACTCGTGCATCTTATCTCAGATGAACAATGTTGTACAGAAAGAACAGTTACCATTAAATTTACTGGAAAACTAAACAAACCAAAAATGTTAGCTGTGAAAACCTGAAAGTATATGTGTATTGATCAGGAAATGCTACAAATACTAAGTGTAAAGCCACATAAAAACATAGGAATACATTTCCTGTGCTCAAATAATGAACATTTGTATCAGAATGCTCTTCATCCCTCAGAATTACTTTTTCTCTTAGAATATTGAAGGAAGACACTGATGTCTGTTATAATTGGTTAGGTATTAACATTAGCTGAAGATGACATAAGGGGATAATGATAATGTGTATGATTTATTATAGCTATATATACACTGCATAATGCTACACCAACTAAACAATTATTACCAGCTGTATTTGCTATCTGCATGGAAGCTGATCTCATGTTTTGTATACAGGATTTAGTCATCTTGTAAAATCTCAACCAAGCAGACTAATTTATTCCATAGAATGTAAACAAGATGTACGTGTTTTGTTAGAAATTATAATAGAGAAGAAACTTGTGAATCACTTCTACACTGTTCATCTCTGCTTCTGGAGATAGGCAGAGAATTTTCTCAAATCTTAGAGTAAAATAAAAAAATAAAAGTGTTTTGACCTAAAAAAATAAGTTACTATTCCTTCTCAGAAGCCTTTAATATTTTATAGAACTCTAAAGATGCTACAACAGAAAATAAACTCTCAGGGCTACACTAAGAAAAAT
This sequence comes from Megaceryle torquata, assembly GCA_024611175.1. NCBI lineage: Eukaryota > Metazoa > Chordata > Aves > Coraciiformes > Cerylidae > Megaceryle > Megaceryle torquata. Next base: position 14,705 of record JANIJG010021730.1, read on the forward strand.
TATCAGTACCATATATTCTAAGAAAAACTTCATTTAAGATATTATCTCCATGATATGTAACAAAAGGTATTATCTTTTATGTATTGAAGGACCTAAGTTCATGGTCTACTGTTACTGCACCACACCTAATGGCTTCCATACTGCAACCTCGTTTCTTGACAATTGTTAATAATTCAGAATCTTTATCAGTATAAATTGACTGAAATTGTTTTATACTTCTTGATTCAAAATTCCGTACCTTTCATCAATATACATATAGAATGTGTATAATAGACTTAATCTTTTAAATGGGCAGTATTACCTTTATTTTAGTATCTGGTCTTAAAAGAACATTCCAACAAAGGCAGACCTTACTATCAAGAGAAATCAACAGCTATTGCAACACTACTATATTGAATAATGTTTATCAACAATACCCTTGATAAATAAATTTTGTATGTTGGGTAGGTGTGGCATATGAAGGCACAGACCCAGGTTGAAGGTGCAACCAGAATCAGCTTTATTGAGAGCACACAGACTTTTATACCCTTGGGGATTCTATTTATAGCACACAGGCTTTTATATACCCAGCCCCGGGGGGGTGGAACTTCCAGATGCTATTTATAGCATATGCAGGCTTTTATAACCCCAGCCCCGGGGGTAGTACTTCCACAAGAAGTTTTTCCATCAGCCTCACAGCAGCTGGACTTCCAGACGCCATTCATGTGGCATTTCCTCCAGTCACCATCCATGTCATGCCACTTCCTTATTCCTTCATCTTGGCCTATGCATCAAACCCCACATCTACCCCTTTTTTGTTTAACTGCTGTAATAATAAGACAGTTTGAGCTTGCACTGGCAATACATGATCAAGAGCACTATTATCAAGCGATGCATTATCACAATCAAACAAGGTAAACAGCAAGCCAAACCACAAAATGCCAATAAGACTACAAAGCCCATAATTACAAATTCTTTGACCCAAGTACCTAGTCCTGCAAGCCAGGAGAATCCCTCAAGGGAGTCCCACCTGTCACTCATTTGCAGCTTCTTCATTAAGTCCTTAAGATCTTGAATGCTTTTATGGACAGATTCAGAGTGATCGCTGAGGTTCATACA
>JANIJG010021730.1:16612-31594 GCA_024611175.1 Megaceryle torquata
CCCCAGAATGAGCCATGGCTACTATAAAATGAGAAAAGGTGTCAATAGTTACATGTACAAACTTAAGCTGACCAAATTCCACAAGGTAAAAAGGACCTGGTGGTGTTGTTTGACAGCTCGCTGAACATGAGCCAGCAGTGTGTCAAGGTGGCAAGGCTGATCCTGGCCTGTATCAGAAATGGTGTGACCAGCAGGAGGAAGTGATTGTGACCCTGTACTTGGCACTGGTGAGACTACACCTTGAGTACTGTGTCCAGTTTTGGGCACCACAGTATAAGTAAAACACTGACATGCTGGAGTGGGTATGAAGGAAGGCAACAAAGCTGGTGAGGGATTAGAGAACGTGTTATGAGGAGAAGCTGAGGTAGCTGGGATAGTTTAGCCTGAAGAAGACAAGTGTGTAGGGAGACCTTATTGCCATCTACAGCTACCTTGAAGGAGGTTGTAGTGAGGCCAGTAGTGGCCTCTTCTCCCTAGCAGCTAATGACAGGACGAGAGGAAATGGCCACAAGTTGCACCAGGGGAAGTGCAGATTAGATATTAGGAAGAATTCCTTTACTGAAAGAGTAGTTAAGCATTGGAACAGACTGTCCAGGGAAGTGGCAGAATAACCATCCTTGAAGGTGGTCAAAAAATGGGTGGATGTCGTAGTTTGGGACATGGTCTAGTGGTCATGTATGTGTTGGGTAGAATGTTGGACTTGATGATCTTGGAGGTCTTTTCCAACCTTAACGATTCTATAATTCTATTCTATGTAATATGAGTTTGAGTACCAATGTTACAGAATATTTCCTTACAGGAGAAGGCAGATAACTTACTTGTGCCTCTGGACACTTTAAGAGATTTTATTTATAGATGAAGACAAACAGATAAAACATTTTAATTAGCATAGGCTACATTTGACTATCTCTCTGTCTAGTAAAATAAATAAAGGTCATCCTTATTATGCAGATATCAAAGCAAAGAATATGCATCTAGGCTGTAGTTAATTCACCCCCTGCTTGAACTAGACTGGGGACTGCTGAACAGGAACATGAACAGGAACTGCTGAAGTGAATGCTCACTTCACCATTCCCTGAAAGTGTGTCTCTTGAGGAAAATTTTACACTATGCTCTAAATTTATTATTTGTGAAAATATCCTTATTACTTCCTATATAGCTAAGCATAAGGAAAGTTTTCTGTGAAGCTGCTACTAAGAGTTTGGGAAAATCCAGAAAAAAAGCCTAACTTTAAATATAGAGAACCAAAGTCATATTATCCCAAACTTCAGCTTTCTCACTCTACCACAAGACATTTACATTGACTAACTGGGCCTTTATTACAGTAACCAGAACAAATGTCCTGCAGATAAAATCCTTGTATATATGAAGCTGCTTTCTTAGCATTTTTTGTGATTGATAAGTTTTCCCAAGTCATCTATTTTACCTAACTTTCAGCCTTTTCACTGAGCATCTGTTAGCTAAAATGAAGCCTATAATAAACATTTATGTCCCTCTTTATGCTGATTGTTGTTTACACCTATGTGGCAAGGTTGTAGGAATATATCGAATATTTATGTAGCAAGAAATTGCACTGCCAGCCTATTAAACACAAAGTGGAGCAGCTGGGATTCTCTAAATGCATTCAGGCCACTAGCTGCATCCATTATTTATCTACATTACTAGTTGCATTTGCAAAGATTGTTCACTCTTTCTCCTCTAACTCCTAATGATAGCTGAATGGGAACACATCCTTTTTAACCCCCTCAACACCTTCATCCAGTCTGAATTACCTTCTGTTTGTATTTTCATTATGATGAGTAGCAATTTAAGAAAGTCAAAAGCCACTGCAATCTTTTTAAGAGAAAGATGCTATAATGGAGACTACTAGATACTCTTAATCATAGAATGCGTTAGGTTGGAAGTGACTTCTAGAGTTTATTTAGTCCAACCTCCCTGAACTATGCAAATACATCCTCAACTAGATCAGGTTTCTCAGGGCTTCATCAAACCTGACCTTGAATCTCTCCAGGGATGGGGCCTCCACCACCTCCCTGTACGACCTGTTCCAGTGTTCCATCAGCTGCATAGTAAAGAACTTTTTAATGTCCAATCTAAATCTACCTTTCCCTAGTTTAAAACCTTTGCCCCTTGTCCTATTGCTACTTTCCTTTGTAAACAGTCCTTCCCCAGCTTTCTTGTAGGTGCCTGTCAAGTGCTGGAAGGCTGCTATAGGTGTCCCTGGAGCTTTTTCTTATCCAGACTGAACAGTCCTAACTCTCTTAGTCTGTCTTTATAGGAGAGGTACTCCAGCCATCTGAACATTTTTATGATCACCATTAATAATCATCTGTGCTACAAAAGCACCAGTCACATACACTTTTAAGTAATCTGTTGTGTACTTCAATAGTTCTGGACATTGTATGATGTCAGACTTGCCCAAGGAAATTCAGAGTCTAATTTAAGACACGAGTTAGAAGCATGACATCAGAGAGGAGGAAGAAGAGGTAAAACATTTAAGATGTGTTGGTTACATGGATTTACTTCAGAAAGATCTTATGAATCCATTGCCTGGCACATGTACTGAAATGATGGAAATTGAGAATGTTATTTTTATTCCCTTTAAAGATTTTTTTCTATGCATAAGATTTAAACAAGTAATTGATTTTTTTTTCCCCTGCATGTAAATTAGATTCTGTCAGGGCTATTCCCAGTGCTTAGTGAAATACTCAGCATTGAAAAGGTAAGAAGAAGTAAAAGAGTAGATTGATTCAAACCCATAAGACTAGTTGTGTGGTGAAGAGCAGGCTTCAAAGTCAGCTACAGCTCCTTGATTCTGGCATTTACCAGCTACATTGCTAGTAACAGAAAATCTGAAATACAGCTCGTGCTACCTATGAAGAAATAAGATCAGAAAACCTGATTACAGATTCATATTGTTGCAGCTTGAGTTACTGTTTTAGGAGGTGAAGATGACTGTGGAGATTAAAGGCAAGAACATTAGAACTCTGTGCTACTAAACCAAGATAATATTTCATAACATATTTGACATTTCACATCAGTGATTAGTATACCTATTTGCTGATTTGCCCAATTAAACAAATCAGTGTTGCTTTCTTCAGTGGAAAAATAAAGACTTTCTTCTCTAAGTAAGAAGATTCTGTTAAATAGTTCCTCTCTTCTTAAATGATGCCTACTGTCTTTTGTTGCTAAGCTAGCAACGTTATCTCCCACATAGCTTCTACATGTATTTCTGTAATGCAAGGTGGGCCTTCTTAGAACATGTTTATTTGTCAATACTTCCAACGTAGTGAAAATATCCTTGTTTGCATTCATCTTCTCATAGTCCTGTATCAAAACACTTATAACTACAATGATTCCCTTTTAACAAGCTAATACCCCCTGCAAGTCTTATGTATAAGCAAAAGAGTATTCAGAACTGAAATCTAGAAATGTTTATGTAGCACAAGGGTGAGTAATAAGGAAACATATCTATTGGTCTATACTAAGGCTTAATCTGGGTTAGCACACTGGTTTTAAGGCTTTGTCATTGTGCTATCTATTTTAGCAGTGCTTATAATTGTGTTACCAATGTAACTGCACTGATGGCTTCATTTTATGTTCCCTGCAGCACAAGGTGAACTGCTGGCAGATAACAGTGTCATTGGTCTTTCTTCCTGAGATCCCCAAATTCTTTACAGACATAAATTAAACATCTCAAATCCCAGACATATAATTCACTATGCTAAACTTGTTGCTGTGGACCTTAACTGGAACCCTGATCAAGGCATATTAAGTTCTTTAGGTGGAGGAAGATAAAACCAAAGTACACAACAGTCTTGAACACAGAATCACAGGGGCTAGAAGGGACCTCTGGACATAACTTAGTCAAACCCACCTGCCAAAGCAGGATCACCTAAGACAAGGGCACACAGGAAAATATCCAGGAAGGTTTTGAAAAATCTCCAGAGAAGACTCCACCACTTCTCTGGGAAGCCTGTTCCGGTGCTCTGTCACCCTTACGGTAAAGAAGTCCCCCTTAAACATGAGTTCCCCTCATGTTCAGGGGGAACTTTCTGTGTTCCAGTTTGTGCCCCATTGTTCCTCGTCCTATCACTGGGCACCACTGAAAAGAGTCTGGCCTCATCTTCTTAACACCCATCCTTCTGATATTTATAAACATTGATAAGATCTCCTCTCAGTCATCTCCAGACTAAACAGCCCCAGGTCTCAGCCTTTCCTCATAAGAAAGATGTTTCAGTCCCTTATCACCCTTGTAGCTCTCCATTGAACTTCCTTGAGTAGTTCCCTATGTCTTTATTTACATGTCTGTAAATCTACCTACCTCCAAAAAGGTTGAGCAGTTTGGCTGGAGTTAAAGAGATGTCAGTGACAGAAACAGGAGGAGAAAATAGCCTCAGGAGCATATCCCATTGTTCATCTTGTTCTTTAATGATGGGACTTTTATAGTGCTTACTGGATGTAAATCATTTTGTCATTGCTATTGCCCAGTATTGCCTAGAACAGCAGTTGTTTCTACTTGGATACTATTTTCTGGTTTTTATCCTTCTTATAAAATCAATATGATAGGTGTTTCCACATTTTTTGTTAATAAATGGCACTAGTTAGAGTTTCTTAAATCATTTTTGTCATAATGAAAAAAACAGTTTCAAGAACAGAGAGTCTGAAAACATGTGCTCCTACTTATGAAAAAAAAAATTATCCATAACATAATTAGATGCTGTACATTTTTATGAGTATTTAGTAACATTCTATGATGTAGTAGGATAGTGCTAGACCTTTCTCTTAAGCAAAATTAAAAGACCACCATGAATCAAGGGCAAGAGAATAATCTACCATGCAAATATCTCTTTAAGTTGGCTTTAGTTTTGGACCAAATTAGATAACATGTCACCTTATTAAAATACCAAGCACTTCACCTTAGAATTTTCTCTTCATTTAAAGAAGAGCTGCATCAGAGAATCATTCATAGTGTGTTACTAATTACTTCACAGTCACTTGTACAATCAATCTAAAGCATCAGCAAAAGTAACCATTCTATCAGAAAAAGATCCAAAAATTTCAAGTACACCAGACAAAAATCTTGACAGGAGTTTGGCCACTCCCAACAATAGAACTAAGATTTTGCTGTAGCAGTCAGGCATCACTGATCATAAGTTAAAAACTAAATCTATCAGTTGCCATACTAAACCAATTATTTTTCTCATGTCTTAATCAAATCTCAATTTGCCTGTATTTTATAGCAAAGCTTATCCAGAAGGAAGTTCAAGCTGTTATCTGGTGTATTCCTTTTCCTTAGTTACATGTGTGCCATTACTGACAGATACACATGCTAAGTAGAATGAGATGTTATTTAGATGCACTTATGCACTGCTTTCTTCTAAAGGTCTGAGACTATAAACAGATAATATAAACAAGGGTAATGTACTGTCCAATACTCTTAACACTGACACACAGTAGAATGCTACTTTTAGTTTCCATTTAGACTGAATGGAAAGTTTCTTCACCTGCTCACAACTGTTCCTGATGGAGTCAGCATCTACTTCACATGAACACGTATATATATATATATGTATAAAGCAAGACTTTAAACCTAGGTTAAATTACCTCATATAAGACACAAAGGCCATATTGCATGGAATTAGGAAGATGAATTTATTCAAGATCAGTTTATCTCATACTGTGCCTATAGCTAAAAGTGATATTATTAGCGATAACATTTAATGCAGTCAATTTTTATTTCATTCTTGTTAATCTCAGAAGAGATTATAGAACCTTATTAGTTTATTAATTTCTTTTCATGTAAAGTTCATTAGTAGCAATTTAATTTCTGCTCTGTGTTTGTTTTTTACTTGTTTTTTTCAATGCATATATTATCTAATCATGGCTAAAAATACATTAATTTTAGGTGATGTTCCATTTTCCTAGTAAGACTTGTTAATTAAATTATTTTCATTATACAGTGTTTCCTCACCTTTAATTTATTTATGGAAATCTAGGAATTATATTTGCCCTAGTTCAGTTCAAACTTCAATAGTGTGCCAGTTCAGCTTAACAAGTGATTCTCTGCATTTAGAATCTAGTTTCTGTTCTTTCCTGGTTTGCCACTCCTTCAGGAAGGTTTAAAATGTCCTGGTTTTATGTATCATATGTTGTTTGTGGTGTGTTATGTATTTATTGCTTTTAGTCTTGATCAGGAGGAATATATTTTTATGATAACATATTCTAGGAAGGCATTTCAAAGAGGTATATCAAGTTTTTCACAAATGTCACCACATTAGAAAGAATTTAAAGAAAACCCCAGCAGAATACCAAAGAAAATTCTTGATTTTTCTGAGGTAGTGCAAGCGCACACACACACACACACACACACACACACACACAAAGTGTTTCTATCCTGGCTTCAGCTGGGATAGAGATAATTTTCTTCCTAGTAGCTGGTGCAGTGCTGTGTTTTGGATTTAGTGAGAGAATGATGCCAATAACACACTAATGTTTTAGTTATTTCTGATTAGTGCTTATGCTAAATTAAGGATTTTTCAGTTTTCTATGCTCCGTCAGTGAGCAGATGCTCAAGGAGATGGGTGGGAGCATGGCCGGGATAGCTGACCTTAACTAGCTAAAGGAATATTCCATAGCACAGAATATCATGCCCAGTATGTAAACTGGGGGTGTTGGTCACAATGTGCTGATTGCTGCTTCGGCATCAGTCAGTAGGTGGTGAGCAACTGCATTGTGCATCACTTGTTTTTCCTTGGGTTTTAGTTCTCTCTCTTGTTTGTATTTTTCTTTTCATTATTATAATTTTTTATTATTGTGATTACTATATTTTATTTTTAGTTACTTAGTTATTTTAGTTATTATCTTGAGGTAGAATTCAGGGGGGTTCAAACTTTAAACATCTTTAAGTACATTTCCAAAGGAGCTCTAGTCTATTGTCCATTTGTAAATACACTTGCTACTCTCCAGAGCAATCATTTTGTGAAAAAAAGTATTAATGTCATTACACAAAAAAATCTGGTTGGACATAGTGGGTTAGAAGTGATATATTTGCTGTGTACTAGAAAAGCCATAAGTAGTATATGTTTTCTTTCATAAGTGTTTTAAAAATACTATTATTGAGCATTTCTGCAAAATCAAAAGGTATGTCTGAGAATCTTGCTCAGAGGCCTCACTAAGGGGCTTGCAACTGACACAAATGTGTCTATTTCAGAGCCCAGTTACAGGGCTCCTGCTAAAATGGTAGTTACCTGTTACAGAGTCCAGTTAAGGACTTATGCTGGGACAGTTTAAAAGTTAAACAAATAGGTTTGATTTATTAAAGTGACAGATAAGTTCAGAAATGCCGTTGATAAATACACCAACTGCAAAAGGATAATTGAGCTCAAGTTATTAATTCCCAGGTAACATGTGATGCAGTCAGAGGGACAGGCCTGAGTTATGGCACTAATAGATAATAGAAAAGGTATACTGTCTGGTGAAGATGCAGTTCTTACCAAGAAAGAGTCCCTGCCTTTGGAGGAGGAAGAGAAGCATATCCCGTTGACCATCTCTGCTAGATTTTCAGTCTTCTCCCTCCCAAAAGCTGTATTCCCTTTGTGATTTTTATACCCTAATTCTGCCTGTTCCTGCCTTCTAGGTGATGTTTAGCATGATTTGGGTGGAGAGTTGAGTGATATAGTCATGTATGTTTAGCTCATTACCATACTTAAGGGTGTAAACTTTAATATTAATTTTGCCATTAATTAAGCAAAGGTTTCCACTCAGACACTCTGTCCTTCAAGATTTATGCAAGAGTTGTTTGCTTCTGTTGCTTTAGCCAAAACAGGACCATCTTATCTTCACAAGACTCCCTCCTTCAGCTGTTGGCTGCCAGCTTAGCAGATCTCCAGTACTGGAGATAGCACAAGAATCTCATTATTGTAAACATCTCAAACTTTCCCCTGAAGCACAGTAAATTAGCTGTATTCCTGTGTCATGGCAAGCTACACTGTTATCCCACAAGGTGTCTTAATTAGATTACTAGGATTTTAATTGGGATGAGAAATTATTGGCTTGACATATAATGTTTATTATATTTTTGCTTATAACAATATTCTGGATGTTACATTGATGCATATATACTAAGAGACTTGCAAACATAAAATTGTGATTTATGTGTAGTTGAATGTGTGTGCTCTAATACAACCCTACAGTACATGGTAGTCTTCTGAGAAATAGTGTGCCCTAAATGATATGCATGCTGAAAAGTTCTTGAAAGGATTTTTTCAACATAGTATTACTCTTCATTAGAAGTCTGCAATTCCTCTAATTCAAACAAATTAATAGGGAAGGTTAGTTTCAGAATGTTTTCACTAGAGCAAATCAGAGAGTGGTCACAATTATTTGAAGAGTTAGTTAAAATATGTACAGCATCTTTTTTTACCACATTTGTATTTTGCATATTTGCATTATAAACTATACCAATTTCTTCTCCTCAAGCTCCTTGCCATAGATTTTGGAGCAAACAGTTCTCAGGATTTCATTCTGATTACTGCAGGTTTCCATAAACCCCAAACTGATGAAATTCTTTTTCATAAGAATCACAGCATTACCACTTCCAGGCTCTTTTCTGCATGCATGGGATTTAGAAAGTGCTTAGGAAGGAAGCTAAGAATGTTATATGTTCTGCATAGGCTTGTGCACACAGATCTGCAAGCATATGTTTGTTCCAAAGACAGCCCTGATGAATGTTTGCTGAAGACTCTGAACCTAGTCTTGACAACAACCTCAGTTAGGGCTTCCCTGAGGCTATAAAGACAAACTCAGATTGTCCATGTAGTTTATGAATGTCTATCCAGTATCTGTAATGTCCTTAAGAGGTACAGAAATATCTCTCCTAAATTTTCATTAAAATCATGGAATCATAAAATTGTTTTGGTTGGAACAGACCTTTAAGATCAAGTCCATCCATTAACCCAGCACTATCAGGTCACCATTAAACCATGCACCACATCTGCAAGTCTTTTAAGTACCTCCAGGGATGGTAACTCTACCAATTCCCTGGGAAGCCTGTTGCTTGACAACCCTTTCAGTGAAGAAATTTTTCCTAATTTCCAACCTAAACCCTTCCTGCTGTGACTTGAGGCCATTTCCTCTGTCCTATCACTTATTACTTAGGAGTTGAGACTGACCCCCATCTCACTACAACCTCATTTCAGGTAGCTGTAGGATGTGATAAGATCTCCCCTCAGCCTCCTTTTCCCCAGGCTAAACAACCCCAGTTTCTTCAGTCCATCATCATAAGACTTGTTCTCTAGATCCTTCATCAGCTTTGTTGCACTTCTTTGGACGTGCTCCAGCACCACAGTGTCCTTGCAGTGAGGGGCCCAAAACAGAACACAGCATTCAAGGTGCAGCCTCCCCAGTGCCAAGTACAGGATGACGGTTGCTTTCCTAGTCCTGCTGACCACACTATTTCTAATACAAATTAGGATGTTGTTGTTTTCTTGGCCACCTGCGCACACTTCTAGCTCATACTCAGTTGGCTATGGACCAGCATCACCAGGTCCTTTTCTGCTGGCCAGCTTTCCAGACACACTTCCCCAAGCCTGTAGTGTTGAGTGGGGTTGTTGTGACCCAAGTGCAGGACCTGACACTTGGCCTTGTCAAACCTCATATAATTGACCTCATCCCACCAATACAGCCTATCCAGATCCCTTGGCAGAGCCTCCCTTTGTTCAAGCAGATGAACACTCCCACCCAACTTGGTGTCATGTACAAACTTACTGAGGGTGCACTTGATCCTCTCTTCCAGATCATTGATAAAGATATTTAACAGAACTGGCCCCTGTACTGATCCTTGGGGAACACCACTTGTGACCAGCCACCAATTGGATTTAACTCAATTCACTACCACTCTTTGGGTCCAGCCATCCAGCCAGCTTTTCACCCAGAGATGAGTATGACCATCCAAGCCATGAGCAGATAGTTTTTCCAGCAGAATGCTGTGGGAAACTGTGTCGAAGGCTTTACTAAAGTCCATGTAGACAACATCCACAACCTCTCCACTAAGTGGGTCACCTCGTAATAAAAGGAGATCAGGTTAGTGAAGCAGGACCTGCCTTTTGTAAATTCATGCTGACTGGGCCTGGTCACCAGGTTGTTGCATATTTGTCATCTGATGACACTCAAGATGATCTGCTCCATAACTTTATCCAGCATCAAGGTCAGACTGACAGGCCTGTAGTTCCCTGGACCCTCTTCTTGTCCCTTCTTGTAGATGGATACCTCCCTGGTTAGTCAGGACTGCTGATAAATGATAGGAAGTGACTTGGTGATCACTTCCACCAGCTCCCTTACTACCCTTGGGTGTGTGTCTAAGTGGTGTAGCAGGTCACTGACCATTTCCTCTTGGATTATGGGGTTTCATTCTGCTCCCGCTCCCTGTCATCCAGCTCAAGGGGGCTGGGCACTCAGAGAACAACAGGTCTTTCTATTAGAGACTAAGGCAAAGAAGGTGTTCAGTACCTCAGCCTTTTCCTTATGCTTGGTCAGTATGTAACCACTCACATACAACAAAGAATGGAGATTCTCTTTAGTTTCCCTTTTGTTACTAATGTATTTATAGAAACATTTTTAATTATCTTTTATGTCTTAATTGTCTTGGCCAGATTGTGTTCTAGGTGTATTTTTAAACATAGGCAAGCAAGTACCAGAGCTTTTGACTACAACAATACAGTATCTGTCACAGAGGTCTAACCTAAGAGGTACTCCATGAGATTTTCTTTCTATGAGTACTGAGAAAGAAAATTACGAGAGAAGTCATATTATTATTTTCATGCTTTATGCACTTTTTGATATTGTCCAGAACTCAATTAAAATCAGTCCCCATTATATTGAGCACAATCAAAGCCATGTATCAGAGAAAAGTTTATGCCATCTAAATGATAAAGTCTTTAATTGCACTTTTCAGTACTGTGTATACAGTCTTGCAAACATTTCTACTGTGATAATTTTTATTCATAATTGTTCAGGACAGTAACATTTTTAAAATGGCAAGTTTTATTATGGAAGAGTGAATGTCATTCTCCTGTTTGCAAAAGATCCACACAGAAAGACAGGTCACAGGCAATGCCTGTTATAAGAATTGTCATTCTAACACATTTACTTTGATTTACTTTGTAATCAAAGAACCAGCTTCAATTATAAGTAATCAGAGCTGTTCAAAATTTTTGTAACAAAGTCTTAAGCTCCACTGGACATAGAAACATCTTAGTACTTTAGAAAAATCAGTCATGCCCTCTGTATTGGTGACTTTGAGGATGTGATAATACACATGATGCAGTATCCTAACTGGCATTATGAAGAGTATGCATTAATTCATTTACAACTTTTTTATTTTACTTATTTTTAATTCATTGTCTGCCATATGCTTCTCCTTCTTGATAAATCTGCTTAGTCTCCCTCCTAAATCCCTTAATTTCTATCTTGACAGGCTCTCCTGATTTTCCCTCCAACACCTCTAAGTTATTTTCTCTTAGGCTCCCTTCATCTTCTTAATTCTGTCTCTGTTCCTCACATGGACAGAGATAATAAGATCAAATGAACCTTCTACTTCATCTGATCCAATTTCCCTTTCTTCCTGGTTTGGCTTTCCCCATATTTCTGGTTTCTGAACATGTGATAGAATATAGACTGGTTTTATTTGATAAAGATCTTAAACTAAAGGTCACTGAGCTCTAGAACATTTTTCAAGAGATCAGAACACACTTAAAATGCTAAAATATACAAACATGAAATATACATAAATATGTTCTATAATCAGACAAGTCTTCCACATGCTGCCCATATGTTTGTAAGCATCTGGAGGACATTTATCTTTTGGGGTGGTTTTATAAGGGAAAGAGGAGGATTGCAAGGGCTCGAAATGAAAGGTGATGGAATAGACAGTTCATGTTGTATGACCAAGGAAACAACACCTCCCACCTCTTTTGTCACTAGCATTCCTGCACTCAGTTCCACCTTTTGTAATATTTTAGTTTGATATTACTCGAGATGAAACACAATAGTCATGTCAGCCCAATGAAAAACAAGAAATAGGAGTATCTTAGAACATCTCTCTTTTCATGTTCATCCTTGCAGTGAATCAAATACTTTCTTTGGAAAGGAAAGAGAAAAGGAGGAAGCAGAAAACTAAATAAAAGATATTTGTTCTTAAGGAAAAAAAAAAAAAAACAAACATATTCATCAAATGGTAGATCCACTGTAGATTTCTGAGCTAGTTACATTTTTTTCAGCTTTCAGTGTAGACTCATACGGCATAGGAACAAAATGCATTAAAAACACGATCAGGGAATTCTTTATGTACTTATCCTAAAAATAATCATTTGGAAATCCATACCCTTTTTGTACTGGGAGGGATCATACACTCCTCTAATGCTCTGTGAAACTCAAATATTTCCAGTGTATTTAATTCTTATTTTCATTCTTCTGATCCCCACTTTGAGCTATCTAAAATTAGTTATGTACAGCATGATTTCTACATCAACCATTAACAGTGTTCATTATTTAATCCATCTCTAAAATTGTTTTTAATGGAGACTTAAAGCAATGGTTACAACTGTCAGCAGGGTGTCCATTCATTACATATTTCAAATACAGAGAGAATTTTGTTTAATCACCACAATTTTTCACTATCAATTCAATTCGCATAAGGGCTGGGCAAGGGAGCAGGATGAAAAATTGAATCCATCTAATGTTATTGATTAGGAAGACCTGACCCTCAAACTAAGCTTCATTAATTATCTTTGCTTCCTCTTTAGAAAGCAGAAATTTGAAAGTTTTCATTACATTGCTTCATTGCATGAAGCATTAATATCATTCATGATGTCTATATCATTACAGACTTATTAACTGCATGCAGTCTTTAATGTGATAGGTACTGTGTCATCATCTTATCCATGATGATGTAATTTTGATTTTTTACTTGACATATATGTGACTCAAATGACTACTCACAACTGAGAAAACTGAAGGGGGAAAAAAAAGCCAAAACACTTAAGTATCTCTTTTTATTTCAAATGTCATGATTCTGCAACATATGCATTAATCATTATTTATAGGGTGTAAGGAACATTGCAAAACTACTTTGGAGGTAATAGTACAGCTAAATCCAGGATTCAATATAAACTTTTATTTTTCACCATCTTAAAGTATATTCAGAGTAAACTACTTATCTTCTGTTATTCTATGTATTAGATGTTCAGGCTATAACTGCTTCTTAAGGAGCTTTACATCCTGTTGCTGAAATGTCAAATGACCCCCAAACATGTTTTTGTCTTTGAAGGCAGACTTTTCTCTGTTTATTTCTGGCGTAGGCTGACTTCAGCACTTTCATTGCCATTAACATGATGCTATGTGGTACAATTATATGTTCATTCTTTTCAGAAAACAGTGCAATTGTCTACACAAAACATAGTTGTGTGGATTTTTTATATCAAATAAGAAAAAAAGAGAGATTCATGGCAGACCAAATATGGGCATTTAACAAATGTAAAATATTGATAGACTTTAAGGGAAATGCATGTGATTTTGCCAACTGAGAAGAAACAGAAAAAGTCACTTAGGCACAGATTGGGCTAAAACCTAGAATTAATTGAAGATTTTATTTGAAATTTATTTTTTCTTGAATGAATTTCAACTAATTCTCTGATAGTCCTCGAAAGGGGCCTTGATATTACAATGGCAGCTCCCTCGGTAAGAAGCATACTTCAACAGGAATTAGTAATAGAAAACACGGAATTTAACTCAGTCTATTAATATCCTGTTGTTAGAATGCTTAAAGGGAATGAAGCTCTCTACCTTCAGGTGAGAGAGGCCAGCTCCATCTATCCTTGTTTGTGAGACTTACCATGCCTGTAATTCCACACCCTGCAAACCTCTTCAGTAGGAATTTATGCATGTCCTGCATGTATGAATGATAGATGGTTACTGATGATATAAGCAGGAGAGCCTTGAAACATATGCTGTGGAGTAAAGGTATCTCTGACCAGATGTGAATTCCTATTTGAATGTCAGACATAAATTCAATGAGACAGGATGAAAAGCTCTGTGCCTAAAAGCAACAGCTCTCTCCTCAGGAACATAGATGTTGGCTAATGACATGTTTTGCTCTGGCTTTCTCCCTGAAGAACCAGAACTTGGCACAGGCTGAGCCCAAGAGAAAGGAATTCATAGTGAAACCAATTGAATTTCTCACATCAATGGAGAGATGTTTCCAGGTTTAGCTGCAAAGTCACTCCCAGTGTAACAGGTCTGATTGGACAAGCACAAGCCTAATTTCACAGGTAGATCCAAGTATCCACCAGGTCAAACTGATGTCTCTCTCAGCCCTACAAAAGACAGCAATAGACAACAGAGAGTGTCTGGTGGTTTAGATTTATCCAGACTAGAGCAGAGATGGTCCAACTTCCCTGGCCATTAGAACATGAATTTTGTTGAGTAAGAAACAATACCTGAGCAAGCCAGATACTTTGGGATTCATCTTCAGAGACAACCAACATCCTCAAGCTCTGATTCCATTTTGCTTTATTTACAAATATGTATATAAAAAATGTATATATACAAATATACACATAGTTATTCCACTTCTGTTGATTGTTCTCCCCTCTCTCCTCATTTCTTTATCTTCTTCTCATGAATAACAAGGGGTTATATGGCCAATAGTTTCTTAATAGCTATGTGTGAAGAAAAAACCCTTTCATAAATAACTAAAGAGGTATTTTAAACACCAGAATGAGAAGTAGGAATACAGCCCAAGGTGAGAGCTTGAGCCATAGATTTTGTTTAGTTTTTTTTAAAAACAGAACTTGAGAGCTTCACTATAGCCATATTGGCACCTGTCAGGAAAGTTGTGTGTTTTATCAAGTCCTGTATGGAAATCCAATGAAAAAAAAAAAAAAAAATTTACATTACAGTATTTTTGCTTCTCCTTCCAGAAGA
>JANIJG010021730.1:34804-50342 GCA_024611175.1 Megaceryle torquata
GGTTTAGACCCTGAGGTGTCAGTTAATCACTGTGAGGGGCAGCTTAACAGCTGAAGGGCCGAATTGCTCTGACACACCCTATTTTTTTGTCCGTTCTGTCTGTCAGGAAGGCTGCACCTGACACATTTTCTTTTTTGGATTTGTTGTTCAATACTTCTGTGTCCAATATGAATACAAACAGGCAAGCAAACTAAAGACCCAATCCTTCTGTAAGTACATACAGTAACCACCACTGGGTCTCTACAAGGACTTGGAGAAGGAGATCATAAGCAAAGTAAATATAGTTAAAAAGAATGAAATATCAGCCTTGTACGGGCAGTGCTACTATCTCATTTTCATGCATGAATACAGCAAAAATACTGTCCACTCTGTGTTGTATTCCAGCCTAACCATTGCCTTCATAAAGCAAATTTGCCACAGATCCTGCTATATATTTATTTAAAGAGTGAGTTCATGATAACCTTTACCTCCATTTATGCAACATCTTTTCCCACGCACATAATAGAGCTACTTATAGCTTCACTGATTGCATGTTTTATCATTCAAATGCTAAAATTTTTTCTTCTCTACTATTTTTAGGATTTTCTTCCAAAGATTTGATACAGCCACAAAGTTGGGTTTCTCCAGGCCAACTAAAAAATATATTTCCACAGATTCTTCCTTGTCTCTTTTGTGGCTTTTACTTCTTAGGTTAAATGGCTAGTTGTACTGGTACTTTTATGATAGAATTCAAACGGATTGAAACCAGACCTGAACTGCAGTTGCTACCACTGATTTAATTTCTGTTTCAATCCACTTCTGAGTGAGAAGAGCATGTCAGAATACAGTCCCTGCTGCTTTTCAGCTGCATTGAATACAGCAGAAAATTAAATTGCTAAGTTCTCTGTTACTTTGCAGTTTTCAGGCACATAGTTTCAGCATTTCAGTCCCTCTTAGATACTGTGATAAAAGCCCAAAGGTATACACTGTTGAGAGCCAAAAATAAAAGAAAGCATTTGCTAAATAACAAACAAGCCTTTCTTAAAATTGGATGCAGTGAATTGCCACTGGAATTACTTTATCCATTAATAGGTAGATTTTGTTTCCTTCCTAAAGGGAGACTGATCCATGTGAAAATTTCTAAAAGAGCTTCTAAATTTTTTCACATTAACTTTCTTCGTATTTGGCTATTCAGTTTGTGAATGTGACTGACTGGTCACACAATGGTGATAGTACATTTATATTACTGCAGAATAAAAATCAGTTAAAGATAAAACCTATTCAAATAATCTCAACAATTATTATATTTAAATATGTTGTTATTTAGAAATATCTTTGTAAGAACAACAAGAAAATTAAGACTATTTATAGAACAGTTTGAACCTAATTTGCCTTATGGCAGATTTTCTTGGAGAATTGACTCAATCATTGCACCTGCAAATACACAAATCTGAGACAGCAAACTGCTGAAGTGGAAGTCCCTGTACAGAACTCTTGTGTATGAAGTCCCCTTGCAAATCTTTGAGTAGTCCCCTTGGGTTTTGCCATATATAAGACCGTAAGCACAAAGCTGAGAGTCCACACATTCCTAATATTCAATAAATAAAACTCTTTCCGAGCTGTGTGGGGAACTATGTACATGAATCTCTATCTAATTGAGAGAACTAATAGCCTTGTGTTCAAATTTAACTTTAGCTTTCCTATAACAAGGCCAAATAAAATAATTTTTTCCCGTACTTGAGTATAAAATATTTCCCAACTAACCAAAGTCCAATAAACTAAATCAATATATCCTAATTTTGCATGTGTATACTTCACTGTAAATCAGAAACGATGATTCAAGTCACTGACTTTATATCAAGTATGCCCAGAACTTGACATGGAACTATAAGCCAACTGTTCTTAGTTTATAGATCTCTTCCCTTTTTGATTTATTACCTGGGACTGCTAGATCCTACACTACAGATAGCTGAACTGCTAACACTTCAGCTTCTGAGCACACAACTCAGACTGCATTTCAGCAGACATCAGGCTAGGATGAGGCAGAAGCATTCTAGTCTGTGATGTGGACACTGTAGAACCAGCATGAAGTTTGGCATGATTAATTATCTGGTGTTATGTGCTTTAACAGTGTGCAGGCTCCTTGCACTGACCCAGCCCATCAGAACAAAAATAATATCTACTCAAGGCTGCTAGAAACATTTAGATATTCCCGGACAGAATCATTGAGATGTAAAGGCCATATGAGATACTAAACTAGATAACATCTGTTCTTCAGAACAAAACACTGTCAGATATACTTCTGACTGATACTGATTGGTCTTATTTACTTTCACTTTCAATGGTACATGGAAGCTGCTTTGGGATTGTGGTAGTTCTTGCTATGCCTTGAAAATAATGCTATTCTGGACTGTCCTCATTAGACTTCAGAACCTCACAGCTACTTGTGTTTCCTCTGTGGTGTGAAGATGGTCCCTGTATCTGCACCCATACATAAAAATAAATAAATAAATAGATAGATGTTAAAATATTATTTTATCCTTTCCACAGCCAGAAAGGTTGGCTAGTAGTATTATTATAAACTTGACCTATTATGTTGGGATTCATGTCACATGTCAAATGCAAGATTGTCTGTCTGTTTTCTTTTGCCTATGAAGACATATTGTTTGCCTTTTTTAAAGAGTACTCATTATTTTCTTTAATCTCAGTTGAACATATTCTGAGTACGTGATAATTCTCTGTGACAAAACCAACAATTAGAGAAGGAGCAGGACAGGTCTAATATTGTGCTCTCAAAAGGAAATAATTCTGTGTAAGTCAAGACTATACAAAATGCACATGAAGGAACTGTGTAAATAAGTACTGATAAACTATGTTTTCACCTCTGTGTCATTGTTTTTTTCATGGTACAAATATGGATAGATTATGATTTTCCTAAATTTATTGGAAACAAGGTCTCATAATTTCTGTAGATAATTGTTACATAGATTTATGTATGACTTCCTTGTAAGTACTCAAACATTATAAAAACAAACACAATTATACTTTGCATTTGGTCAACTCTGCACATGTGTCTCTGGACTATGTGGAAACAGTCACTGTTTTGTTTAGCAATTCTGTTCTAATGTATGCAATATGCATTATTTAAATGAATTTGATTGGTAGTGGCTTTCCAGAAGATACAATCATATCAAGGTTTGTATTAATTTCAAATATTTTTTTTTTTCAGTTTTGAAAAATATTTGGTCTATTTTTGATAGCATCACCATATTTCAACATACTTTTTCCAGTAATGCTGAAGGCTTATATCATGAGTTGCCACTAAAATTTAAGATATACTTTTATCCTTATGTGCATGTAAGGGTCTGTAGGCTCTCTTTACGTCGTAATCAACTTGCAACTTCAGAGATTGTACATCCTTTAATTTTCCACTGTTGTCACAAGGTATTTTTTCTAACACTCCAGTTCATAGTTGCTGAATACCTTCACTACTGAGAAAATATATTTCTGAAATGTTTCGCAAGCAAATAGAAATAAACACAATGTGTTATTATTAAACCTGAGAGAATGTCTTCCTCAACAGATGATGGCTAAAAATATTAGTCTAAAACTACAATAAGCAGTAAATTTTATAATCAGTTATTTCTAAATCAACTTTTAGATTACTATACAATAAATTAAAATAACCTCCAATTTTACATGTTAGTTACTGTTTTATCATGAGTTTCTTCACGCTGACAACACTCACAGCAGACAGATCAAGGACTGTTGGGTTATAACTGAAACAAAAGAAGCGTATCAGTGAATGAAATGGTGAAACATCACCTAACATTTACAAAATTCAGACTCTATTCTGCAGACATCTGTGTTTCATTTAAAGCAGATCAAACTCTTGTCTAGGATTTTGACAACAGTAAATTAGAACAGGTTGCCATCTAATAGTATGCCTATTTTGTAAACTAGGCACCCAAGGCTTCTCTGCTTGCAAAATAAATAAATCCTATTCTTTTCAAATCACTTTGTAATAACTCAAGATTTATAAAGATCATTTCTCATACTGTGGCTCATTGTTCCCCCAGTTCTATATCTTAATAAGCTTTGCATTATTTAATGAGTTAATATTTACCCTCTTTCAAAGTACAGAGGAAGAAGTGGTGGTGGGATGGTTCATGGGCAACTAGATATAATACATATGCATTATTTTAAAAATTAAAACATAGAAATATAATTTCTATGTTAAATACATTTGGAGACTACTATTTTTTCTGTCTTTTAAATATAATTCTTGAGAACTATGCTGCATTGTCACTCCTTAGGAGTGCAGCTGGGTTTAGTATAATGTGATTCTCAATGGATGTCCAGGGGAAAAACATTTGCTCTGATATCAAAAGCAAGCTTTCTGCACTACTGTTGCAGGAAGTCTGTTGTGCTGGACTCATCCTCGTCCAGGCAACTTATCTTCCAGTAATATCCTGAAAGGGCTATTAAATTACATGACAATTGTACTTATAAGTTGTATAGGTAACTTGTTTGTAGACTGCCGATCTGTTCATGAAGGCTAAGGGGCACAAGGCCCAGGGCACAGAAGCATCCCAACTTCAGGACTGCTCACTGAAATGGTTTGCTTAAGAACAGATATAGGATCTGTTTTGGTTCTTATGAAAATCAGAAACATAATTCCCATCTGAAAGGAGAAAACAAAAGAGGATGCTGAGAAATAGCAGGAGCAAATTAATTTCTTAATATGAACAAACCAAATTTTGATTGTTTTTTGTTAGGATATCAATCTGCTAAATTAAGACCTTTGTCCTATATTTCTTAAAAAAATAAAAGGACAAACATTTTCCATGTTTCCAATATTTTGTTCCATGTGTAAAGGTCTTGAAGGCTGTAATCGAATGTTAGAGAATGAGACTGAAGAGCTGTTAAATCAGACCAAGAACGACTGTAATTTGTCTATATGCTAATTTAAAACTTTTTTTATAGGGATTATGGTTAGATTATTTTCTGAGGAACTCTACAGTAGTCCATAAATCATCCTATAGCTTTGGTAAACTCTGGTCTGGTGAAGTCAAGCATTACATATGCCCACTGTAATTACAGTGTTCTACTTATGTGCTGTGCAGATAATACTATTCCTTGTCTTAAGGAGGCATCACTGACTGTGTCTTGCCCTGGTCTTGCATTGCAAGAAATCTGGAGTAGGGTCTGCAGGACCACACATCAAAAGGATTATTTTTTCTTCAACAAACTTTAAGCATAAATCTAAGATTATGATAAGATGCACCTTTTCTTCAAGGAATGGAGAAGAAAAATAAAATAAAAGTTTACAAGAAGAAGACGGTAATTCATTCTTTCTTTGACTATTTTCTGTGACTGAAAACTCAGCCTTGGTTTAAATGTTCAGCACACAGGACTGTGTTGATGGCTATGTCTGTGTGTATGCAAACCCATACATATGAACCAAGCTGTCCTGCTTTGCTGAGCTCCTTCAGATTCTTCATACAGATTGATATGCTTTGCTGTGATCATTTCTGTGTTTAGATGCATCCCAACCTATTAATTCATTTTCTGTCCAGCTGCAGAGTTCACCTGTGTGATTGAGTTACAGGCTGTTGAAACCTACAAGAATGACAAAGTATGGTACCAAACGCCTCTAATTGCAGCTGTATTGTGTGGCTGCTCTGCCACCGTTTCACTTCAGGATCTCAAAGCACTTTAAAAGTACCATAATAAAGCTTCTCATCTCTCCATATAGTATAAAAGACTTTTAATGACTTTAAGCAAAGGAAGAGAGAAAAGGTGAGTGGGAGATAAACCAGTGTTTGCTCATTTAATGCATAATGAGAAGGGAAAATATGCACAGTTTAATAATTGGTTTTATTTTAATTATTCATAACAAGCAATCTTTCTCCTTCCCACCCTAATTATGCAGCAAACACACACCAAAGTGTGAAAGGTGGTAGAGCTTGAGATCACTCATAGCATGGCATGTTAATTCCATAAATGTTTCCTTCCTCTCATTTTCCATCATTGTATAGGAGGTCTTAAGTTCTCTTTTCATCCACTGTTGTCTCCTGATTTAGTGCTTCAATTTACCTTCCTTGACATACTTTCACTCGTCTCAAGTGTGTGTTGATTAAATTTTTGTTATGATTGTCTGAACCAATCTGAGCAGAGAGGAGAAAGAAAGAGACAAGATGTCAATTCAAGTAAGAAATTTAACGTGAGATACTTTTCATGCCAGACAAAATGTAATCAGCGAACTAGATTAAAGGAATTTGAGAAAGAACAGCACTTAGTATGGTTATGAAATTACTTGAAATTAAAACATGAACTGAAATAGTTTTGTTGTCTTAAAGAACAGTTTGTGCTTTTCTCTCCTTTATTATCTCGAGAGTCTACTCTGAAGTCTTCTCAGCAGGGAACACTTTCACGTCAGAATTTGGTATTTTTAGTCAATCAATTGGTTCTTTACTAGGGCAGAGGGCTAGTGCATTTCAAACCGGAAGAGACATCTGCAACTAAAAGAAGACTCTCTCCATTTATACTAGGGAAGACAGAAGTGACAATGCCTCATCTTTGTGCTCAAGTTCAATGACTGTCAGCAGGGGTCAGGATGTATTATCTCCCACTCAGTGCACAACTGAAAATCATCCTACAGTCTTTCAGGAAGAGTTTGTGGACACCCTTTATCTTTCTGCCTCTATACAATCCTAAACCCCATTTAACTTATTCTGGGGTTTTGCATTCTTTTGCGTGTATGTGTGTACATGCGTGTTGACCATTTAAACTGCAAGACCCAGGGAGAGGAACTGTACCTGTCCTATCAGTTTGTACAATACTGGCCACAGTGGGAACTCGATGGAGTTCTCTAGCTCCTATAGTGCAAACAATTATTTTGAAATAGTAAGAACAGCAGTAAAAAATTATCTATATTCACTTCAACAAATTAAAACTTCCTCAGAAAGTAGCTGTTGTGTGTTGGTCTTTATCTTTGATGCAATGCCAGTCTTTTCCCTCATCACAGAGGGTTCTCAACACCTTAGAAAAAAAAACACCTCTCCTGGGTACATCACTCCTCTTAGGCAATATACTGCATCTGTCTGTTCTGTGAAAAGACACAGAAAATCTAAAAGATTCTACCATGTTGTATGTTATATAGCTGCCTTGTATCTTCAGAAAACATACTATTTTGAGGCAGCTTGTGTATTAAATGTTTTGTGGTTTGATTGTATTTTTTCCATTCTTATTGGTGTCCATACATTTTGTAGTTGATGACTACAAAAAATTAGTTGGTAATGGATCAGCAGCAGCAGCAACTGTGACTTGGTAGGGATGGACACTGTCCTGGAACCTCCTTCCAGCTCTTGTTGCAATAAGGGGAGCTAGGAACTAGTCCAGCTTCTATTTCAGAACACTTCCATGAGGTTCACACAAAATTGCTGACACATGCCAAGTTTCTGATTGCTTTTTTTCACTTGTTCCCTTTTGTAGCTGTGTTAGCCAACACTCTGTAAAACTTGATCCCCTCAGTAACTATCAAGAGCTGCTACATGAAAGGATATTTAGATGGTGTCAGGGCACAAGGACGTATATGCCCTTAAATTATGAGATTTATGGTGCAATTCTTCTCCAGGATTTTATTTAATTTATGTAACAATAAGTACTTTATATGCTTTGTCAATTAGTGCTTTTGTGTCACAACCTTAGAGTGAGTCACAAATGTATTAGGTATATTCTATATTCTACTTATAATATAAAATAGAGGGACTTGCAATGATGACTGAAAGACTGAGTGCCTTAACTAACTTCACAAGTTAGGCCCTGAAAATATCAGTGCATCTGAGCAAACAGACATTCCGGCTACAGTTTCCTCTGCATTGAAGTCAATGTCAGTATTTGCCCACACTTACCTGAAAAGATTGAGAGTCAAACAGCAGCATTTACTTACTGGACAAAAGAAAAAGAAAAGGATTAGCTTTGTGAATGCCTATTTCTGCTCACAAAATTAATCCCTCCAAGTCCATTGAATAAATCCAGAGCCTGCTCCTTCTCTCACTGATTTTGTGGTAAGCCACGAGCCACCAATGAAGTCTGTAGTGTTATAGCAAAATCAGAATGGTTCCCTAGTCCCTTTCTCTATTCTCATTTTGACAGGTTTTACACTGGTATATGCAACTATGAAAAATTACTTTGATCCACATTTTCACTTATGTAACTGAGACCCCATCTTGCCTTTGGGGTGATGTGACAAAAGATAACTAAAATAACATAGCATAATAGCTAACAGAGATATCTTTGTGGGTAGGAAAGATAATGTTGATATACTGATAAGCTATTTTGTCACTGTATGTCTTTTTTTTTTGGGAGTGGGGGTCAGCTCCTTATTTGTAACCCAGTCATCTTCTCAACACCTTAGCATTTTCTCTGCAAATATAGATAGAAAATAGCATGCTAGTAATAGAGGAATATTTGTATGAAAAATGACAACCTTATCAAGTTCTTAACAGCCTTATCTGATCCATTCAAGCACAGTTTCTGCATTTGAAGTAGCATCCAGGTGCCTGGAGAAAGGAAGGCCTGAAACTGTCAAATCACTTACTGCACTAAAAATAGGTGAAGAAGAAAACTAAACACAGTTGCTTACTATATTTAGCTGGTCTAAATGCAGCTGGGATGTAGATTAAGTACAGAAGTGTGCAAGGGAATGGGAGCAACTCTTACCACCTCCCATTGGGAATACAATTAACTGAGGGTTGCAGCACAAAACCTAAAACCCGCAGATGGATTTGAAGTGCCTCCAATGTGGCACAGCCTGAAAAAATCCCTTCTCTATGGATTCTACACAACTTTTTCTGTTATTTAAATAGATTGATCTCCATACTACACATAATTACATATAGAAACAATAACTAAAATGATGCTGAAAGCTTGAGGTTATTTTATTTAGTGGGGGAGTTTTACTCTAAGACAGACAGCAACAGACAACTTTACAACCTTATGTTCCTATCTTCATTCAAGATGCAAATACTGAGACATGAAGATGTTATGTCTCTGCTATATAAATAACCTGAATGCAGAAGATCCTTGATCTGACAGAGGACACAATCAGGTAATGCTGAATTTGGAAGACTATATGTAGACTGTTGTGTAAAGTACATGCATGTTTTATAACATACAGGGAATGTAAAGGTAGGATGTCTGTCTTCTCTCCCAATTTGCAGTTAGCATCAGTGAACACAGGACTGCTCAAGTTCTAGGTCAGATTCTGCAGATGGATTCATTTCACAGTAATATCAAAGCTGTGTTATTTAGTACTCACTAAAAATATAAACAAAGCAAAATCATAGGACATAGAAATCTCACATTTTTCAAAATATGTTATTTAACTAAAATTTTGTTTTGTTTTGTTTTGTTTTTTCAAAAGATTACCCTGATTGGTACATAAAAATGTTGTTTCTTTAGGAAACAATTAACTTGCTAGGCCTTTGTTCTGCTGCATTCTTTTTGTCTCTTATAGCATAGTCAGAAGGAAGAATAAGTATTTTCTTAAAACTAAGTGAAATAAGCAGTGGTAAGTTTACCTCTCTGGTTGACTACAAGGCAAAATGTAGAACTCCTATGTTACCAAATCAGTATTAATAAAAGTGCAGGTTACTAATTTAATTGTGTAAACTCAGTGAAATGGATAATAGAGAATGAAACGTATAAAAGCAAAGAGGTTAAGCATCTCTATCCCAATTACTTTAAAAAGAGTCATGTAGAAGAGGTAAATTGTTTAATTAAATAAATGTACATATGGAACATATATACATCTGTGAATGTGTGAAAAGAAACATGTCAACATGCACAAGTATATATGTGCGTCTGTGTATTCATAAAGAAAGATCAAGAGAAAGGGAAGGAGACTTGCAATTCTGTGTTATCATCCCTTGATATATGAAACCCGAACTGTTCGGCTATGAGTTATAAACTCAATACTGACAAGAGACAGTCAGGCAGGAAGATGTTGGTCCTGACTTGGGTGCTCCATGCACTTCTAAAGAGCTGTGGTATGTTGGGCAGCAGCAAGCAAGAGACTCTGAACCATCCACTGGAAGGTAACTCAAGTGTCCTTAGCCTGACTTCTTGTTGAGCATTGCAGATCATACAGACCAGAAAAAGGGGAAAGAGATGAGACTGGAAGCCAGGAAAAGCAAGTGATTTCCCATCCTTCCATTTTTTTTCTACAGAGGTATGAATATTTCAAATGATTGAGAAAGGGACCTCTGTGGTTTTTCAAAAGAAATATAGTGTGTGATGCAGAAGACCTGTCATTTCTTGAGGGAGTTATCCATAATACTATTTGTAAATATAGGTCAATCAATGTCTTGCAACACTCATGTTATACTTCTTCACAATCTTTTCCAGAAAGTTCTACCTTTACAGGATAAGGATTAGTCTGTTACCTTTTCTAGTCCACATAGCAGTGATCTTACCTCTCACCTTCATCTTTCCGCTTTCACGCCTTCTTCCCTCCTCCCAGGCCATTTCTGTTTGGCTTTTATGGAAGTCATTCAGCAGCTCCCCTTTAATCAGAACATTGCTTCTATCTGAACTAGCTAGCTAAGTGACTGAGAGTCCATTAACTGAAATATTTCAGGCTCTTGCCTCTTTCACAAATCTGTCCCTAAAGCAGCAGAGCAAATAATAAATTTTAAGTGTCTCTCAGTATGGTGAGGGGAGCAGTCTGCACTTGGAAACTAGGGCTTGAGGTCTTTTTGTTTTTTCACCATAAATGAACTTGCCAGGTTTTTTTCTAAGAAAACAAAAATATAGGTCTTTTTCAGAGTTCAGTGTCTGACTCTACTAGCTCGTCTTCATATTCTGTCCCATGGTTTATAACATCTTAACATATGATGACATCCTGTAACTTTTTCTATTGACTCTGTGACAGGGAATTCTGGGAAATTATATTTCAGCAAGATCAAATATCAATTAGATTCAGTGCCATCTCCACAATTCTGTTATCTCCTATCCACTGAGGTTCACGTAGCTTTGGGAAATGCATGGGAGCATTGGACAAGAATGGACAAGGTGTATTTTAAGAACTAAATTACCCTGTCACCTTAATAAATAACAGGATTTCTGTATTGTGGTTATGAAGCACAGTGATGGCAGTCATTACAACATGTAAAAATATGTGAAAGAAAATCCATTTTAGCTTTATCATATCATACAGTTAAGTAGTTTAGTCTCAAATAGCAGGATGCTGAAAGGACTACAGACCAGATTCTTGTCTATTCAGTATAATATGTATGCAAAATTTAGATTAGTTCACTGTTTTTTCTCAACATTCTAATTTGTCATTCTCATCCTTTTTAACAGAATTTATTTTGTAATTTTTATTACCCATCTCACCAACATTTTCCACCTTCTTCCTTCCCTTTGCCCAACATTAGTTCGTTCTTTCTTTTTTTCTCCCCTGGGACTATGCAGGTGGGAAGAATTCTTTTATCTCTGTTTCAGTTACATCTTGTAGTACTTTGTTCTTCTCTGTTTCTTTTTCCAGCTCAATTCACATGCTTTGTGATACAGCTTTTATCAGCTTCACACATACTGTTGCTATTCCTTGTTCCTGATCATCTCTTTATATGTCATCAAGTACAGCATGTGCTCTTGGCAGAACATCTGCAATTACTAGATAGTTTCTCGTCTAAAAATGCAGGGTGTTTCCAACAGTATTATAGTTGCAATAAGCTATGGCTATGAACTGTGATTAGATCTTTTCCCTGTAACATTGACTATAAGGAAAACAGGAAACATGGCCCTCTACAGTTTTTTAAATGGACAGGTGAGGATTTCTTAACAAGGCTCAGCCAAGTGTAGACCACACATAATAAGCTAGAGCTTTTTAATTTAATTGTCATCACAGAGGAAGCTATACATATAAATGAGACAGGGAAAAAGTCTGACTTGGCATCATAGTTAATATTTTGTTGTGAAAAAAAGGTGAATAGAAACATGTCTGTTAATTTAGGGGGTATTCTTTCCACTTGCCAGTAATTTACTTCAAGAAATATTGATCAAACTCAATAAAAATTGTTGTTAATGCAATACATAAAGTCTTCTCTCACACCGGGAGTCAGTAGCTGTGGCCACTTATATTTATAAATGGGACTACTATTTACTGGGAGACTGTGATCTTACTGTTTTCCCTTATTATTGAGTGGGCAGAAGGCTTCAGTGATTGGTAAAGGCCCCTTAGCTTAGAGCTGTAGGTAACATACTGGTTTAAAGACAGAAATATGTAGCAACTATGCAAAGACCAATACAAAGTGTTCAGCACCAAAGCAATTTCAGGTTTCAGAGGTAGAGTTCTCTCACTAGAAGAATTTTAGCAAGTCAGCCTTGGTACAACTGAAAGAGATGAGCAGACCAAAATGTGTGCAAAACTGTTAGGAGGTTTGAGTTGCTGTTGACCAATAACAAAAATGAATTTGAGGATATTGCTCCTGTCATTATGAACTCCAGAACATGCAAGAATAGTTCCTACTTGTTGTGGTTTAACTGCTAGCAGCTAAACATCATGCAGCCGCTTGCCCAGCACTTCCCCCCACTCTCCTTCACACCCCATCCTCTGGGTTGGGAAGTAGAATCGGGAGGAAAAAAAATGCGAGACTACATTTGTTGAGATCAGTTTAATAAAACAACACAAAGAGACAAGAAAGCAACAATAATAATAGTACAAAGCGAGCGATAGAAACCACAAAGCTCTATCTCCATACCCAAGATGCCCCTTTTCCTCATCTGGCCACGCTGAAGCTACACATTGTAATAGCTTGAAAGGAGGCACCCCTGCCACCTGCCAGCCCTCCCTTTTATATAGCAGGCATGATGTCAGTATGGTATCAAATATTCCATTGGCTGGTTCAATTGTTTGTCCTAGCTCCGCCCCTCCCAGCTGCAGCCCTTCCCAACTGCTTGGACCAGCAGCTGCTTGTGATAAGTTACCCAAATCAAACCCAGCACGCTACTTATGTATGTGTATATACCTAAAATACATGAATCACTAACTCAGGTAGTTATGCACAATGATGAAGTTCTTGCATTAGTTTGACAGTGAAGCCCATATACATCACATAGTTTTATATCTCTGAAAATTTTTTTTAAGAACCAAGAAGAATCATAAGGCAGTGCTAGCTCTGTCTTTTTCATTAGCTGTCACCTAAAATATTGCTGAACCATCTTCCCCACCCTTTGCCATACCACGGATTCATTTAAATCAGGGAAATTCTTAATGAATACCTGTTGCATCCATGACAACAACCATCAGTTTCATTCTAGATTACATCCTCCAAAAATACAAAAGAAGGCTGTGCTATTAGACAGTCTTCATCTGTGTGACAGAGAACTTGTTCTGGAAGGAAAGAAGCAATAGAGGGCTCACAGAATTGCACTGGAGGGATCACAGTATCACAGGGTGTCAGGGGTTGGAAAGGACCTTGGAGATCTTCGAGTCCAACCCCCCTGCCAGAGCAGGATCATATAATCTAGCACAGGTCACAAAGGAACTCAGCCAGGTGGGTTTTGAAAATCTCCAGAGAAGGAAACTCCACAACCTCTCTGTGTTCCAGTGCTTTGTGACCCTTACAGTAAAGGGATGATTGTCTTTGGTTTTGAATTGTGTTTTGCCAGCTTTCTTTGAGCCTAGCAGTGGCAGCAGGGCACACAAGTGTTTGTTTGACACTGTTATATTTTTAAATTGTGCTGATCCACAGACAGCTGATCTGCAGCAGACTTTTTTACGTTCTTTCTAGTGGTCAGTATTTATGATTTAGCCCAATCCAGCCCACAGGTCTGCAGCAATTCTTTATTTGCTATCTGGATGAAGTTCTGCTTTTCTGATGCTTTCAGACCTGAGACTGTTCCCAGGTGGCTTTAAAGCTTTTATATCTCCATTATTATCTGTAATTGATTAGCTTTCTTTGACTGACACATTGCTGATCAGCTCCAGCATATCTTTCTCTCATGCAAAAGACTTATTTTCCCTTATTGGTGCTAGAAATCACATGTGGCAGGTGTGGGAGTAAAAACTTTCCTTGATGAACTCTCAAGGTTTACTATTACTGCCTAAACTCCTGGACTTTTAGAAAGCTTGCTTTCTATGCCTGCCTTTCCACCTCTTTTTTTTTTTTTTTTTACCAATCTGATCCTTTGGACACCAGTGCAGTTCTATTATTTATATTAAAATTGATAAACACACTTTTAGTATTTATCATCACCCCCTCACAAT
This sequence comes from Megaceryle torquata, assembly GCA_024611175.1. Classification (NCBI taxonomy): domain Eukaryota; kingdom Metazoa; phylum Chordata; class Aves; order Coraciiformes; family Cerylidae; genus Megaceryle; species Megaceryle torquata. Next base: position 49,062 of record JANIJG010021730.1, read on the forward strand.
TCTCTTTTCACTAGCTCCCTTTGCTTTATGCAATTACAGTATTTGCGAGTGTGCCCTGTTTCTGGTTTTGTAATATTCCAGTCATGCAAGGTGTCATCAAAAAGTTAGCCTTGTAGTTTTCACTTCATTGTTACAAGGACATTTCTGTGTTCTACCACTGAAAACTCTAATTTCTAAATATCATAATGATAGAGGACCTGTCTTCTACTCAAATTGGAGTAATTACTTTTTTCCTACTTAAAATTATTCATTGAATTCCCAGTGGATAAAACAAATCCCCATCCCTTGTTCTGAACAATGGGCTTAAAAATCCACCTGTATAAAATAGCTACTCACTTAGAACACTACTGAAAATCTGGAACATTTTATTACTGCTGTATTTGACTCACTAATGTCTAATTTCCAACCCAGCAGAGACTATAATTCATAGGGAAATGAACTGTTGCTCATAGTATGCACACTATAAACCAGTTATGTTGCAATTGTTTCCCCTCAGCTGCTTCTATTCAGGAAAGAGTTACAGTGGTGCTGCTCACACAGGACATGTTCCTCAGATGCAGAAGGTAGAGCAGAGTAAGACCTTGTGTCAACAGAGTCAATATGCCTAATATAATTTCTTAAGAACTTCTAGACAGGTTTCAAAAATAAAAATAACACTGTTGGCAGTCTAGCTGTTCATGCTAACAATATGCTCAAGTAGTGAATACCAATTATTACCAGCATTTGAATTAACACTGACAGAATTACAAAGGAGATTTCCTTGTTCTCTGCTTCTTCTAATTTTAAATGCCATTCAGCAGATGAAGAAAAGGCTTTGTTTGAGGAGAAAAAGTTTAAAGGGTACAAAGCAGATACAATAAGCTGTCATCCTCCTAGGATTTTCATTTGTTAGCTCCAAACTACAAGCAAAACAATGGAGTCAAAGAGAGTTGTGCCTTATGACTCCGCAGTTTCACATTTCAGGGTCCCAAGCCCACTTAGATCCCCAGCACATTGTATACATAGGATACACTGAGAGCTCTCATTGAATGTGCCTTGCTCAACAGCAAGCCTTTTTTCACTCATAGAGATCTCCTGATAAAGCATCTGGTCTAAGTTAGAATAACAGATCCTAGTTTTTTAACCCCAGAAACAGATGTGAGCAGTGTGAATCACAGAATTACAGAATCATAGAATGTCAGGGGCCAGAAGGGACCTTGAAAGCTAATCCAGTCCAACCCCCCTGCCAGAGCAGGATCACCTAGACCAGATCACACAGGAATGTGTCCAAGAGGGTTTTGA
>JANIJG010021733.1:0-18266 GCA_024611175.1 Megaceryle torquata
CCAGCGAGGGATTCCAGCCCATATACACCATATTCAGTACAAAGCTGAGCGATCACAAGAGTTCTCTTCTTCAATGGCTGGTGTCAGAAGGACTCTCTCTGTTCTGCCTTCAGTCCCAGTCCATGTGTTCCTGAATCCAATTCCAGAATCCAGCTCCTGAATCTGGCTCCCATCTGTGGTGACAGTGACATAATTGGCATTAGTGGGGCATGATACTGGTTTTGTATATATCTGTACATATTTCATTTTGCTATTATTATTTTTATAAAGCTGTTCTTGCTTTCTTTTCTAATTGCTACGTCTCTCTCCTTTATTCCCTTTCTCTTCCTCTTTGGGAAGGGAGAGGGGTTAACAGAGAGCATCTGTTATAGGTCTAGTGGATGGCTCTGACCGTAAATCTTGACAGTGACAGGAATAATTTGTTTTTCAGTTCAGAAGCTCAAAAGCAGTGTTAAAATATTTGTAAATATACTGTAACAAATGTTTAAATGTAAATTTAAATAGTAAATGTTTGCTTTCAAAATAGCAAAATTATATTTCCAAAATCTTGCTTGCATTTTATTTGTACTAGAACCATCTTCTGAACATGACATACTCATTCAGTCTTCCTGTTAACTCAAGATAGTCCAAAATATCTGTCACGGACCTCCACTCCTGTCCTTTAGAAAGGATTTGCCAGTGACTCAGGTCTGTTCAACTTTGTCTTCACTTCATTTAAAAAAAAAAGGACAACTTGGGTTCATTACATTTTGAGGGACAGTCTGCAGCTTAGTTGTGCCAGGATCCCTGTTCCACTGTACTGCACAATAAGACATCTGAAGCAAAAGATGACCAGAGAATTTCTCTTCTGAGGAAGAACGAAGGAAGAGACAGGAGGCCCTGACTCCTTGTCTCATCACACTGTTGGCTGGTTCCATTTCTTCTTACTGAGCAAGGTTTTTAATTTCTGCTGTAGGAAAGGATATCTGTTCTTCTTCACTTCATCTGCTTATGATGATGGTGTTGTTTCTGTTCCCCTAATATCTGACCAGCCTATCATACCCACCACGTATCCCTTGACCACACAATTGAGGGAAATGTGGTCTGTTGGTTCTGCTGGAGGACTGAATCTGAATATGAGAAAGGGTCTGTTGAAACTGACGTTTAGGGGTGAGCATGAGGGCCTCTCAAATCTGAGTGACAAAAAGGAGAAGCAGAGCCCAGAAAGCAGAAGCAGGCAGCTGTGGCACTGGTCCTGGGAGATGCAGCTGCCCTGCAGAACTGAAGCACAGAGAAAAACTGATGCTTTTGGCAGGAAAGAGGCAAGGTGGCCACCAAGGTTGACCTCTGAAGCTGATGTGAATCAGGTTCTCAAGCTTGAGCAGGAGTTATGGCCACTTGGTTGGGCTGAGGGATTACAGGTAGTGGGTTAGCAAGTCCCTCTGTGCATCACAGCTTAATGTTGGCCAGACTGTCAGTGAAAGTTTATCCTAATTGTGGCCAGTTTAGTACCTTTGTCACTGGCAAATTAAACTCAGCTGTCCTACATCTCAAGCTTTGGGTGATCACCACTGAACCAAATGAGTTTCCCAAGAAGCTGCAGAAGGAATTTTCTGAAGTATCTGGTAGAGATCATGCTCCCACATTGTAAATTCAAGTCTCTTTCAGCAGAACCACTTCCTTCTAGGTGGGATACATCAGACTGCTGTGCTTGCTTATCCTATCTGTGTCATGAAGCCATGCTTCAGTGCCCAGATCCAGGAAAACAATTTTAAAAATTCTGTCTTTATATTGTTCTACTAAGTGACTAGCAAATAATTGCATAGCCCACTCATGTATGTCACATCATGTTCATCTCTACCCAAAAGGAAAAGCACATTTAACGTTTGGCTCCAGTGTTAGGAAAGCGTTCAAACAGATAAACCATATGGAACATTTTGATAGCTTCTTCCTGATAGAATTCAGTTTTCTGTATTTTTGAGAATTATTTTCTCATTATGTAAAGGAATTCAAACTATAAATCCTGGTCTGATGGATAACACTAAAAACCTGACAGTTATTAACTAACATGGACCCAACCCTAAATACAGTACCTTCCATTCATTTGTCACAGATTTTAGTCATTTGTTTCACCCACTGGCAGGTTTGAAGGTGAAGAGGTATAACAAGCACTAATTTATTTGGTATTTAAGTTTGCATACTGATGCCTGGACTGTAGGAGTTCAGGTGATTCATCAAAGGCTCCTTCCTCTTGTCCCTCCGACAGTACAGATTCTGACCTTTTCCTTATGAGCCCAGCATTTCTTGAAAACTCAGGGGGAGGTGTGTCTAAACTTTCCATTCTTGGCTAACATGAACACACCATCCCAAGCCCTGCTTTACTTCTGCTGTGTGCTTGCAGACAAGTTGTAAACACAAAGTTCTCACTCATTTTAAACATCAAGATCCCCGGATATTTTCCAGATTGCATGCCTTCTGAAATGTTCCCTTTTGATCAGGTGCAGGTACAATTCCTATTCATTGCTCGGCAATATAACCCTCCATAGAGGGATTGGCATCCCTGCTAGAAATGCCTTATGCTTCCCTACCAGTATGAATGATTGCTTTCATCTCTGCATTTACATACATTGATGCTTGTGCAGATTCTAGACACATTTGGAAGGAAATGCATTCGAGTGACTGATAGAACAAAGAAGGTTTCTAGTTCACATCAGTTTATTCTTCAGAGTAGATCACATAACTGACTGACTTAGTATTTTGATCACTGCATTTAGTTTAGGCTCACCAAAACTGATTCTATCAAGGTGGGTTCGTGATTTGTCTCCAGAGATTTGTGCTAAAATTCAGTCTGTGCTGCAGCCTTAGGACAAAAACCTCAACATTTTAAGATTTTTCTATTCTAATGCTACTGTTGTCACTATGTTTATTTATAAGAAATAAAAGACTCAAGTTCCTTACAGTTCCCTCTTTGCTCTCTTAGTTGGGATTTGACTCCTCCACTCAAGAAATGGTTTTGTTCCAGTGTTAGGTTGCACATTTTTCTGTCTCTGTGGTTTCTTCTGACTCTGTTACACTAAAGGACACTGAAGATGCAGATGGTTGCTGTGATGTACACTCATGACAAGACCTGACATGTCAGCATTTACCTGTTAATGAGTGTGGGACTCCTGGAAGCTGTAGGAAGTATTCTAACCTCTTCACCAACTCATATTGTTCATGTGCCCTGTATGATTCAAGTAGGTCTTCTCCCTTTATTTTATAATTTCTGGTGTGAATACATAAAAGCTTGAACTCTGGATACATGTTGTATTTGACAGGCTAATTGGCCCATTTTAATTAATTGTCTTTAGCTCACACACAAGAGATCACCTCTTCCATAAGTAGCTTTAAAGGAATCCAGTCATTAATCTTCTTAAGCAGCTCTTCTGTTCTGACTTCCTTTAGGGCATTTGCTCACACAGCCTCCACACTAAACTCATCCAGCAAGCAAATCCCCTAAGACTGTTCTGGAGAGTCACAGAATCCTTAAGGTTGGAAAAGACCTCCAAGATCATCAAGTCCAACCATACACCCAACGTTATCATGACCATTAAAGCATGACCTGAAGTGCCACAACTACACTTTTTTTGAACACCTGCAGGCACGGTGACTCCACCCCCACCCTGGGCAGTCTGTTCCAAAGCCTCACCTCTCTTATAGAAATTTTAAACCTCCCCTGGCACAGCTTAAGCCCATTCCCTCTTGTCCTATCACTAGTTCTTTTGGAGAAGACAAACACTCACCTCACTACAACCTCCTTTCAGGTAGTTGTACAGTGGTAAGGTCTCCCCTCCAGCCTCCTTTTCTCCAGACTAAACAACCCTGGTTCCCTCAGTCTCTCCTCCTAAGACATGACCCCAGACCATTCAACAGCTTTGCTGCCCTTCTCTGAACTTGCTGCAGCGCCTCAATGTCTGTCTTATACTGCAGCGCCCAAAACTGAACACAAGACTCAAGGTGCAGCCTCACCAGTGCCGAGTACAGGGGCACGATCACTTCCCTGCTCCTGATGGCCACACCATTTCTGATCCAGGCCAGGATGCCGCTGGCCTTCTGGGCCACCTGGGCACACTGCTGGCTCAAGTGCAGCTATCTGTCCACCAGCACCCGCAGACGCCCCCAGCTGCAGGTTTGCTGAGCTCTGGGAGAATTCTACCTCGTTCCTGGAAGAGAAGGGTCATTATATTTTATTCAAATGCTCTTTTACCTCAGGAAACGTAGCTGAATTAAGCTGACCTCAACATGCTTTTGAAGTTCTTTGAGCTTCTAGGAACAATTACATGTAAAATACAGGGAGATAGGTAAGGCCCTATATCACAATCTTTCTGACACTACATTAAAATACCTTCTGAGTACAAACCACCATATTTGCAACCTCTTGCTATCATGCTGAGCTAAAAATATTACTTGAATTAATTTTAAATAAGCTTTGACAATATAAAGTATAAAACCATACTGAGTCTCAGATTTTGCCTGACATAACTCAAAGAATTTATGAAGCAAGATGGTCTTGTGCTTTTTTTTTCTGTCTGCATCACAAATGATTTTGCAAACATCTTGTTTGGACCTCGCTTCCTTCTTTTGCCATGCAGCCTGCTCTGGCTGATAAGTAGAAAGATGCTAGTGTGGTAAAAATGCAATAAAATCTTTGCTCTCACTGCCTTATTAGAAGCAGGGGCTGATAAACCAGTAGCATATGGGAGATGTAGCTGGGTCAATGAAAAGGACAGGCTGGATTTTAGATTAATATCTAACAGGAGCCAGCAAGACATAAACAGAACAGGGGTGAGAGACCTGGGAGAAAGCTGATTCAAAACAGATATTTATATTAAGAGAAGGGCATGGGTTTCCAACATTTTTGGAAAGAGGAGAGCGAGTAATAGAGGAGGAGAGGAAAGAACAGAAGAGGACAGGGAAGGAGCAGGAAAAAGAAAACCAGCCTTCTGGTTTGGCCATACTGAATTTAAGTTGACAGCTATCTAGCCCCAAAATTATGCCAGACAAAAGCTGAGATGTTAATTTGGACAGGAGACTGACACTAGGCAGTACTGTGTTTGTCAGTATAACGATGGTTGCTGAATCTGTGTTTGTGGATTAAATTCTCCCCAGGGAGCCTGAAGAAGGGGGGAAAGTTTTAGGCCCAAGGCTATGGAACCACCACAAAACATTTCAGACATAAAAACTGCATTGGAGGAGTCAGAAAGTTTCTGTCATCCTAACCAAATGTGGCTGACGTGGAGGCACAGAAGCCAGGATGCTGTGCCATCCTTGGAGACAGCATGTGCTGTGCTGTATTTGAAGACATACAGCAGACAGTCAGCAGGATGAGTGGCTCTCTGTCCTTCCCCATGGTGAGAGCAGGGGAGTCCTTAGCACATCTGTGGGCCAGCAAACTTAGCACAGGGCTGTTTTGATATTATTTATGGGACTGGCACCAGGCCAAGCACCAGAGTTTTCAGTCTTCCCCTTACTTTATAAAGAGGAAAAAAAAACAAACAAAAGAAGACTGCAGGTAAGAGTGTCTCTAAGTTGAGTCATGTGTGACCACTCAGGCTTTGTGTTGATGATGACAGGGCAGTCCTGGCCTGTTTCAAGCCTTACATTATGCCACCCATCTCACCCTTGCCTTGTGCTCCATCTCTTGTATCAGATCTTGTGAGGTCACCAGTATAAGTCAGTTCAGCACGCTGAAACTGTTTGCTTTCTGGCTATGTCCATTTTCTGACAGATCAGCTTGTTCACTCAGCACACCCCACAGCTGCAGAGCCTCTAGAGCTTAGAGCTAATACAAGAAGTCACAGGAGCACACGGCTGGGGCAGGGCAGGTAGCCCCTTTCAGCAGCCCCTGGGCAAAGTGTGACAAAAAGCAGCACTGGAGTCGGTCTCCCTGTCATTAGAGTAAAAACATTCTGGTGAAGATGAAGCAGGCTGTGCTTTAAACCCAAGTTACCAGAGAGAAAAGCTCCAGTTTTCTACTGCATTTACATGTATTAACAGTAAAACTACTAACTGCCTTGTCTTCCATGGGTTTTGCTTTTTTGCACATTCCTCTTCAGCTTGTACAAAGTAAACACCGTTTAAATTCCCATCCAGAGGCACAGTTTACACAGAGGACTGCATGCAGACATTTTTTGGATGCAAAGTGTGATCAATCACTTTTAACTTCTGAGATGAACAGATACACTCAGTAGCACTTCTCCATCTTTAGCTCAGTTTTGTCAATAAATAAATAAATAACTAAGTAAAGCCAAGTGCTCAGATCAGGGTACAGTTTTGATCGTTAAGACCAGTCGGTAGGTGGGAGGTGGGCAGGATCTGCCAGGGTGACCTGGGGGATAATAGAAGAGAGTATTTTGACACTGCATGTTTCTCTCATGTACTGTGCCCGCCTCCTCTCACCTTGATTATAAAGTTTTAAAAAATCCAATTCTTCACCACCTACACACATGCTATTAAAATCATGATGTGTATTAACAAAAAGTCTTTCACAGCTGGATGGGAAATTGCTGATAGTATTGCTAACAACAGAAGCCAGCTCTTCATTGTGCAGTCATCCACCATGATGCCATAAAACCAAAGCCTGCCAAGTTTTACAGTTTTAAGAACTGTTACAGTTTCTCATCCACTCTTCCATCTTTCTTTTTGGTTTGTCTGTTTGGCCTCTGCTCTCCCTGGATAAATATAAACTGTCAAAATCATGGGTAGTGGTGACAAAGCATAATGGAGAGGTGACCAAATATTCTGTCACATGTTCCATTGTTTTTGGGAACAGGGTGGGAAGGAGCAAGGACAGCACAGGCAGACCTGCAATCTCTGTCCTAGCTCAAGAGTGACTGCAATTTCTGGTGTTCCCTCCTGACCTTCCCTCCCTCCTTGGCAAAGAGGTATAGATGTGGATGATTCTTGGGGCTAAGCTATTTTTAAGAGAGTAATAAACTCCATTTAACAAGGAGCGGTTCTGAAACAAGTCCCTAGGCCCATAGTATTTTTCAAATTTCAGGAGACTCAGACCTAAGCTCAAACTTCAATGCTGCTCACTCCCATGAGGCAGCACCTGACAGCTCTGGTCACACATTTTGTCTGGGGTTAGGAGGTAGTACCACAAATGAGGGCCCCTTTCCAGTCTGAAGTATCTATGCGTTGTCTGTGGAAAAGATACTAATTTACTGTACTACTTCATAGTAACCTAGTCCCTCACTAATTTCTATTCTTTTTCTCTAAGCTTTCTTCAAGGTTCACCATAAAAATATTGGACAAGTGAAACAGGATGGCAAAGCTGGTCTCTGGGAGGAGAGATGTTTTCTAAATCCAGTCCAGCAACAACTACTGCTACTTCAGTGTATTTTCTTTTAGGTAGAATTCAAATACTGAACATCACAGGCCTACTTGTTCTGGCATTTTACAGCTGTAGTCCTGACTGGTTCAGTCTATGCTGGAAAGATTGATCTGTTCTTAGTAGTCCTTATTTCTGCTGCTGTCTTTGAGACACTATGAAACAAGAATGATTGACACACAGATCGAAGTACAGGCTCTAGGTAAATTGAAAGCGATCAATTCCTACACCAAAAAGAAACACGTCAAAAAACATTAAGGTATAAAGAGGAAACCTATCTTGGGCAAAACAGAACCCACAGCTGCAAACAACAGCAATTCCATTGCTGCTGTCTCCTGAGCCCAAAGGGGACTAAAGCAAGTAATTAATGGGATATCTCCTTGTGGCTGGGTGTGTGGGTCCTTTTCAGCAGTTACTGAATAGTTCCTCTGCTTTCATTTATCTTCTCCAAGCACTTTAACACCAAATAAGAATTTGCACTTAGTAATTAAGTTCTGTCTTGCAAGCATAACAGACTCTCATCTTCTACACCATTGTGGGCCCTGTATCACACCTCCTCTCCTCAAAAGAAGCTGATCTGAAACATGTGAGGTGAGTCACTATCTAGGCCAAGAGAGGTGGGACTGGAGAATGAAATACCTTCACCAACCTTTATGGCATCTACCCACTCAAAAGGGGTGGGGCTGCAGCACTGGTCTTTTCTTTCAATACACATTTAACTGACAGAGAAACACTAGAAAGACTTGTGTCTCAGGGCCATGGGAGCTCTGTGGGGAATTCAGAGGATGCCCAGAGCAAGGCTGTTCTCTAGAGGGGACTAGCCCTGACCAGAGGGACTGCTCCACTTCATGACTTGGCTTGGAAATCAGAGCAAGCATCCTTTAGGGTGGATGGCCTTTAGCAGTGCAGATGTAGCTGTGGTAACTGGGTATTTCTCCAGTACCTACCATTAGTGTAAGAGTTAACAAGTTCCCCAGAGCTGAAATTAACCAGAGTGGAGTTACAATTTGTTTCCAGAGTCAGCTTTGCTTTGGGCTGTTGCCATTAGATCTGTTTCAGAATGAGAAGCCAGAGTTTTGTGTTTAGCTTACGTTCAGGTTTTTCTGCAATGCCCAGTGTAAAAAGCTAATTTAAAAATAATTAAAGATAAAAACTTCATCATCATGTCTATCATTACCTGTTAGACATCTTGGCTGTTTAAACTCATTTAACTTACTTGTCCCTTATTTTGTTTTTCTTTCCTCTGCCATCCCATTCTGTTTCTTGGCAGGGTGGTAGCCTATGCTCCCTTCCACCCTCATCTAAAACCGTAGCTGTATCTCAACATTGGATAACAGCTGCTGTGGTATAAGTGGAAGAAGAAAGACTGTTGCTGCTTACAGTTATGGGTGTCAGGGGCACATAGACTTTTCTCTGCCTTCTCCAATTCAGATAAGTCTGTGCCTTCTGTCATGGCTTGTCACATTTGGTTTGCTCTGCCCTCCTTCTGAGTTTGGCAACGCCTGTCTAAAAAGTTGAACTCACATGACTAGTGCTGGTTCAGTCAGGTATCACGCATGTCACCAGTCCACCTTTGCAATGGTCTAAGTTGTTTTTTGCTGTGAAGTCACCTTATCATCACCAGGCCAGCCTTGGGAGGTGCACGGAGTATTCCAGGGCCTGGTCTGAGTCTGGAAAGTGTGGACTTCCTGACAGTGACTTAGAGCCTTGTAGGCAGAGCTCTCTTTCATTTCTTAATACTTTTGCATCCCCATCCCCAGTCCAGAAAGTCATTAAATAGCTGCAGTTCACCCTCTCCAAAGCCTCTGTGTATGTTCCCTGTGCCTTTCAATGGGCAGTCACAGCAGTAAGATAGTATCAGATAGGGGTTGTTCCATTCATAAATAAAGCAAAATAACAAGGCACGTGAAGCCACCAGTGAACAAAGCTGTAATTCCTGCAAGTGTGGCTAATTAGAAATGGCTGATTCCATTTTTCCTTGTGGAGGGAACGCAGGTCCTATTCCTCTAATCTTCCTTGTCAGGAGACTACTGTATCAGCATTACACCGTGACGGTGGGGTTTTTGACAAACAGAATGGGCTCAGATTCACTGATTCTTGTATTCTTTCATTTCGTTTCTGTTTGTCTTAGGTATTTTTTGAATTGTGCTGACAAAACCAGGCTTTGATACTGTCCAGCTATATTACCTGCGTAAACTCACGACACCTATTAATCCCAATATCCATTTGCTATAGCATTTTGTGCATTTGTGCCAGCCACATCTAGCAACTCCCCCTTGACTATGTTCTCATTAACCCTATGACTCTTTTCTGTGATCTTTCCATTTCTGTGTACTCATGTTTATTCTCTGTACTCATGTTTATTCATCCTTTCCTTTATATTTATCAGGGTTGAACTTCAATTTATTGATTTTCATTAATTTCTCTAGCTTATGCTTTGTGTATTCTCTCCCTCTGGAGTTGTGCACATGCTTCCACTTTTCTATCCTGCAGGTATAGTTAGGCTCTGTGTCGTCTGTTCTCAAGTTGAGAGGGTTGGCTTGGGCATGACAGGAGACCTCCTTGCTTAATCCTCTGTTGTTATCTCCTAAAGAAATAGCTTTTCTTGTTTCCTTGTCATTCAACCTAAAGATAAGAGAGAGCTCACAGAATACAAAGTCGCACAGGATGCAACTGAGAGCAGAAACCAGTAAGAGACGGAGAGTTCAAACACTCGCTCCACACCTCCTCAGGAGAATGGACCAAACTGTGGTTTTGTGTGAGCTCTCCTGAGAAGATGGCCTTTTTGTCCTCCTCCAGTGGCAAGACCACAGTGAGGTTCATGAGTACCTCGTGCTAGTACCTCTGTATTAGCAGATCTGATCCATGTCATCCATGCCACACCTGGCTTGTGTTTTTAGCAACTGGCAGTGATACCAATAAAAGTCTTTGTGCTAGCTATGCAATTTTTAACCACTGGATCTCTTGGTGTTTACAGAGTCAAAAACAGGGCACAGGAAAAAAATATCTTTTACTGTAGGAATGCCAGTGTACTGACCATGGCTAGTTTTTCAAACAGAGCTCCGTAAGCTCTTCACAGAGTGTCTAACATGGCATTGCATTACTTAGATTTACACCATCCTATCTATGCCTCTCCTAGTCCCCTTGTTATTTGCCTGAAAATGTATTATAAAGACAGCCAGGGAAAAAACCTCCTCCTACACTGGCTGAAACAAGTAAAGGTGCATGACCAATTCCACCTCCCAGCATGAGAGATCAGGCAGGTAAGTGGCATCACAGGCAGCAAGAAGTATGCACCTTTGGGCAATAACCCAATTTCTTGATAAATTTGGAAGGTGTCTGTTCACAGCTCCAGAAATTTTTCCACCTCCAACAAACTGCCGACTGCCGTCTGATGGCAAAATAAACCAAGATTATGTGCATCACCTCTGCTGGCTGCTCTAAAAGCAAAACATCTGCAGACCTGTGGCTTTGAACCCCTCTGGAATATTGAAGTTTAAGATTCAAATCCTTCTTATGAAAGAGGATAGGGTGTAATCCGCTTTTCATTCAGTGGCTTTTGTAGATTTGTAGGTTGAGAAAACATCCTTAAAACAGTCGTATAGTTTAAAATGACTGTGTGTTGGCTGCAAAACGTTGCAAGGCGTGACACACTTCCCTGCATTTGGCACACACTGGAAGAGATGGAGTTTGAGAAGTACCATTCAGATTTCAGTAATCCACGTAGAAGGGCATCTCAGGGAACTATACAAAAAGCTGCCATGGAGTATTTTTTGTCCTTCAGGCTTGTTATCCTGTCAAAGAATATAATTAAGTTGGTTTGCCAGATGCTTTATAAGCCCCAGTTGTCTGCTATTTATCACCTTAGTCTGCTGTAGCTGCTTACACAGCAACGACTTTATGAATTCCTCTACGTATTTGCTAACTACTGATGTAGTGTTCTTCATGTTCTAGATCCCTGTCCTCCATTACCTGTATAGAGAGGAAGTCTCCTCTTTTCTTGATGGAAAACGTTGTTTTATACTCTTTCCCAAGAGATAACATTTAGGGTCACACATCCCTTTCAGGAATGCTCACAAGTAATCACCAGCAGTTGTGATTATTCAGCTGTTTCCCCAGCTTACATTTTGTTGTGCTACATTGCGTAACAAACAGCCTATATCCCAGATCTCTCTGCCTTCACCCTGAAATGGTTCCTTCCTAGATCTGTTTTGCTATTTGTCTTGTTGCTGCCTAAAATATTATTCTGGTCTGACTCCATCAGTTGCTCAGTGTCACAGATAACATCTGTGACATAACATCTAATAACATCTGTTAACCTGCTGCTGTGCAGAAGGTTCATCACCGTTACAAGCTGCTACCCAGAGTTTTCATTTGGCCCTACTTAAGACCACCTGAATGATGGCACTTCTGTCTATGTCTAGTTGTTTGGTTTGGACAACATATGAATACAAGGATCTGCCCCCCACCTTCTGGAACATGAATAAGGTTTTGAAAAACCTTTCTTACCCAATCTTTTGCCGTGTGATCCCACTCAATGGAGCTCTCACTTTCCTGAGATGTTTTCTCTGCTTGCAGTAGCCGGATACATACTTTGGGTGAAATGGTCCCCAAATTGCTCCTATTTTTTGCCTATCATAGGAAAAAAAGGTGTGTCTGTCAGCCTTCCCCACCTTACAGATGCACACTGTCGCCGGAAATACTTAGGTTATTTTTTCAGAGAAACTTCTGCCAGGAGATAAGATGAAGGGTGCTCCAAAGGTAGAGGAAACAACGGTCACTTAGGAAAATAGACTCTTAGAGGTAGCAGAATCATATGGAATCTGAGTAACATGGTGTTGCTGAAAGAAGAGTCTGAGTCTTTTGAATTGGTGGGGACAGCAAGTCTTGGAAGTAGAAATAACCACCCTCTCTTCTCAGCAACAACAGACTCGTCTCTCCAGGGCTTTATCCTACTTCTTCTATCCAGGCCTTTTTTCTCTCTCATTTTCCCAAGACCCTCTACCCTGGAATAGTGAAATTCAGTTTTGCCAGCATCACTGGAGCACTGAGCTGTTCCTGAGCTATAACCAACCTCCCTTAGGCTATCATGTTTTCCATGCTCCAGTGTCTGAGGTAAAAGTTTGCTTTCTTAAAGAAAAAGGAAGGTTCTGTTAAATACACTTCCAGCCCAGAATGGTGAATGAGCATTCAAAATATATATTCTTAAATGTCATGAGTTTTAAAGAAAATCTTGTGATTTGAGACCTGATGTGTGCTTTTTTATCATTTGAAGTTGGCAGAAGTGTAAGCATCGGGGAAGTCTTAAATCCTGTCTACATTATAAACAGAGAACATTGCTCCCATTCCCTCCCCATCTCAGTTACAGCATTGTGGGGTTTTGGGTTTTTTTCATACTGGTGAAGGGGTAGCAGGAGCTCCTGCAAAACTATCACATGTGCCCTCTAGAAAATTCAGCTTCATAGGTGAAATCAGGCCCTGACAGAAGGGGATACTGACTTGGAGGAACAGCAAGAGGAATAAACAGCTCAGCACTGCCCTTACCATTGCAGTGATACAGGTGGTCAAGTGCGAGACACTTCTGCGACGCGATGGGAGAGGAAGCTGGCTCTCTGCCTGTACGCAGCAGCAGCTGAGGTATTAATCCCAAGCTGCTGCGAGCGCTGAGTTCTCTCACAATGAAAATAAGGTGTTTGTAAAGGGCAGCAGAGACGCAGGGTTAACTGTGATATCCTGCAGGAGAAGATAATATTTAAGTGTCGGGGAGCGCTTTCACACACCCTTGTCATTTCATCTTTACGTTCGACACAATGGCCAGCAAAGGAGCACAGCACTTAAGTCTCAGAAGGGAGACAAGGTAGGGGCAGAGCTGAATAAAAGGCTTAGAAGTCAGAGAAGAGAAGGAAAAAAAAAATCCAGGTTTCCCACAGAAACTTGAGCCATAATCCTGGAATACTGACACAGCTGCAGCCAGCAAAAAAGATGCAAAACCACCAACAAATCCCCCTGGGTTTAGAAAACAGTGAGGAGCTAGACTGAAAACCAGATGCATTTCAGACTAAATTCAGTGTATCGAAAGCAATGATGTGAAAGGCACATGAGCCACAGTAATAAAATGTGATATGAGCTGTTACCGTAAACAAGGAGGAATAATTGACAGGGAACTAAAACAGATCCACAGTGCATGCATAGCCCAAGGCTCTGCAAACATAGGGCTGAATGAGAGGAAGAGGAGAGGCGTGGGGAGAAGTCAGAGAAAGACTAACAAATCACGGGTGAAAAATAAACAAATCACACAGCAGCCCTCGATCTCTGAGACCGAAAACTCAGCCAGAGCCACTAAATAGTCCCGTGGTGGACCAGCAGAAAGAACAGTCAGCATGTAGAAACAACAGAGACAGTCTATCCCCAAAATAAAGAAAACCAAATGTCTTTTAGGTTGAAGGAGAGAGTGAGGATTCATGAAATGGTTAGCCAGTTTGTTTCATGTCTTGCACATACATGCTATCACAAACGTGTAGCTTAATCCACAGAAGGAAGTGGTCAGTTTAGGTGTGGAGGGAAGAAAAGTCATGGCTGAGATCTGAGACACAGTGCTACAGGCAAAAACTCTTTGGGAAAGTCTGGTGTGCCGATGGAGCTGCCATGGACACATGATAAAGAGCACAGGGTGCAGAAAACTGCAGCTGAACTAAGGGTCTACAGATTACCTGGTGGGTTATCACATCCTTCTGACCCATACCATAGACACATGGAAACATGCACAGACACGTATGTATGCAAGTATGCATATGTCTATGGACTTCAGAAAGACATGAGAATCACTAGACGTGGTCTTTCTAAACCTGTGAACAGTTTGGCAGTAGAAAGATGTTCTGACAGAGATGGGAGGCCCCTCGGTGTTGTTACTTCACAATTCAGCACAGTGATTCTGCATAGCCCCTTTCATGGAAACCAGATCCTCCAAATGCTCTGTGAGTTAAATAACACAGGCACTGTTTTAAATAATAAATAGTACTGTACAAAAACAAAAACAAACAAACAAAAAACCACAACAAAAAAAAAGGATGTTAGGAGACAGCAAGAAAGGAAAAACTGTGATGTTTTCATTTGAGATTAGAAAAAGATGGAGGGGGAGATGGGCACTTGTGACAGACTCACGAAACCGCTAGCTGATGTTGGGTAAGGAAAAAAACTTCTAGTAGAAAGAGGGATCAAATTTTTGATCCCTCACAGCACATGGGGAGCCAGCTACTGCAAGGGGACACAGTCATGCACCCAGTCAGTCAGCCACAATCCATGCTCACAGGCATTAGAAAAACTAGATTTTTATTACTACCACCTCTACAGCCACAGACAAACTCACACAGATGGGTGGTGATGGTATCATTCCCATCCCATCATATTTGTGATGTTTTCTCCCTCTGCTACTGTTACAGCACCCACTGCTGCCATTTCTCAAGCAGTCTTTGCAGAGGGCACTT
Source organism: Megaceryle torquata (assembly GCA_024611175.1). Taxonomy (NCBI): domain Eukaryota; kingdom Metazoa; phylum Chordata; class Aves; order Coraciiformes; family Cerylidae; genus Megaceryle; species Megaceryle torquata. Next base: position 14,836 of record JANIJG010021733.1, read on the forward strand.
GAAACTGTTTCCCTGCACCTTGCAAGCCACAGAATTTACACCTTAATTGTGGTGTAGGTTTTTTCAGTGCTGCTTCTGAATAACTAAAACGTCTTCGCATACATGTGAAGAAGTGTGTCATCCTTTGATCATCACTACTTTGCCAGTAACCATCCCTTACCTAATATATCAATGTCTATTGCAATGTCATTTCCTTGTATCAAGTGAATATTAGAAGAGACAGACAGATAAATAACAGGAATTGAAATGAAATTCTGAAGATAAATACAAACTCCTGTCATTACAGCGTATCTATGCCATGTCATAAGCCAACTGAAAATGTCTGGGCGTGCATACTACAGTCATTCTCTTTCCCTGCCTGCAACACACTGCTCAGAAAACCAGAACAGATTAAATCAAAACAAACCCATTGATGCCTAGAGGAAAAAGAGTAGAAAAAAAATGACTTCCCACCTCACTAAGCTTTGGGATTTGACACTTATGGTGCTTGATTCGCCAAAGAGGTCAATGAGAGGTAGGAGCTTTCATCACCTCGAAGAGTGCTTAGAGCTTTGTAGACTCAGCCCTGCATGCCTTGACTGATGTTTTGATTTGTTTTGCTGAAATATGTAGGTCAGGTAGTTAGATCCCTGCTACATGCTCTCTGTGTCTCACTCTGTATGCCTTAATTTTGTGGACCCTTTATAAGAACCTACAATCATGGTACATCTAAGCCAGTCCATTTTCCATTGTGGGAGACAGCTCTGCGAGTCTCTCCAGAGCCCCATCAAAGATAAAAGAAGCTTCCATAGGCTTTCAGGTGATTCAGACCATGAGTCCAAACCAGACTTTGGTTCAGATTCTGGAGGATATGCCCAACATAGATTTTGCAGTAAGAGCAGACACTTCTATATGAACTTCTAAATGCTTTAGCATTTTCAGAGAGGATCAGCTATACAAGAAAGAATGTACTTGTGGCATTTATATTTCCTTCCAGTGACATATGAAGAAGCCATCTAGTATATATATGCATTTTCTTCAAGTTACCTGTTGAAGTGAGGAAAAAAGGAGAAGGACCAAGACTGTCCTTCCTTTGTCATTATCAGCCTAGTGTGATTAGGAACAGAAGGTCCTAAGCAGACATGAGAGCCTGACACTCCTACAAAGTCATATGACCATCTGTGATGACTTGAAGGAAAAAAAAAACCCTTTCCCTGTTAAGCAACTTCCTCATAAGAAAAAGATGTGCCAATGGTAGCAATTTTTATCATGGTTTGATAGCCCTAAATATTCATATTCATCTCCATTAGTCTCCTGCATACTGCAGTATGAGCATCTGTAGGTTTCTCAGCATTGGCATTTTAGTTTGGATTAGGTGAGCACTTTTGATGAGACTTTCCTGGTTGTTCCTCATCTCCTCTCTTGGCTTGCAGAGAGCAACAGCCTTGGAGCACACAAGCAGATTCCTTTCAAGTGAAATGGAAGCCAAGGGCATGCTCCAGAAACACTTCTAGCATCCTATGAGTCCAAACCAGAGCTAGTCTGAACCAGCCTCCCCACCCCAAACACCAACTGCTTCACTCCACAGCTCTGCTCTAATGCTACTTCACCACTGGCTTATGGAAAAGTGCCTAAGGCACCATTACCACGACTACCCAAAGTCTGCCTTTTGTGCACCTCTTTGTTTTTAAAGAGGAGACCTGCTTATCCACTAAGCAGCAACCATGCAGTGCAGCAAGATCCCAGGTGGCATCTTTCACAGGGCCAAGATGATCTCCCTAGCAGGAAAGCATTTGTTCTCATTCAGGAGTCCTGTAGGCATCGCTGGTCAGCCAAGTCTGTTAGTTTATTCCCATCGACCCAGCGTTTCGTGCTTTTCAGATTGCCCCAGAAGGGGTCTCTTACTGAGACTAGATGCCTTGGCATCTGGTTATGCAGGTTCCTCCCTTCCCAAAGTAACTTCACAGAAACTGCAGTGCCAGAAGTAATGTGATATGACCTCACATATCTAGCGGAGTGATTCCCACGCAACAAATCAGATAAGGAAATTCAAGTGTCTATCTGCAGTGCTTGCAAGCAGCTGCTTGGAAATAGCCCAGGCGGCTGTTTGAAAACACTGTGCTCAGGCAACAATCAGAAGATTGCTATCTCAAGAGGTATCATGAATGTGTGGTGTTATATCTGCCCTGGGTTTGGTGGCTGCCCCACACACCACCAAGCAAAAGACAGAAAGGCAAAGCAATGCAGTGACAGACCTCACTGGAATACTAACCCGTGGTGTGATGCTCTTGCTGGTGCTCTGCAATCCTCTGGGAACCGAAGGGCTCACCAGCCAGGGAGCACGCAACGATGCATGTCCTGTGGCATGAGAAGTAATGAAGATGGAAATACACCCATGCCCCTTTCTGAAATGGTGAAGCACACAGAGTGCCCCTGAGCTGGACTTGCTGCCTAGCGCTGGCCACTGCCTCTTGCAGGGGTTCATCTGGGCAAACAGCAGTCCAAGGTTTCAAACAGCGGTGAACCCACTGTTTGCCTGATGAGCTAATCTAATGGTTAACTGCTCCCTGTTCAGAATATTTTTTTCTTCCTACCTGGAACTTATTTAGCATCAGTCTTATCTACACTATTTTACAAACCTAGCTTGGCTAGATGATAGAGCTATCTACTGCCAGAAATGGTTGACCTTGCATGTATTTATAGATCACAGGCAAAGTCAGTTCTTCATCTTCTCTGGACTAAACTTGAGGTTCTCATGAAAACTGCTTACTGAGCTCTTTCTCTTTGACAATTACTTGGATGTCTACGAATCAGTCTTTAATCTCACCAGTGTAGGCTACAGTGATTTTTTTTAATTGCCTTTTTTTTTTTTAATCAGAAGGACATATGAAACTGTCAAATAGACGTCTCTGATTTCCAATGATCTATAAAGACAGCTTTAATCAGATAAATATGAAATCTCATTTTTATAAGAGGTTTCATTGATTGCTTTTAAGAAAATAGGTTTTGGCATTGTCTGGCATGGAGTGTGCCATGATTCATTAATGCTTTATTCACCTCCCCTGCTTAGCCATAATTTTGCCTGGGATTGGTGTCAGACTAATTGGACCTGGGAAATACAGTATGGACTCACAGTTAGAAGAGGCTGGCATGCTGTTGGCTAGCGTGTGATCAGCATGACGCCAGACATGCTGTACCAGCTGCATAGGTGCTCAGTCTGTCTGCAGGAGTGACCAGACACATACAATGAAGTCCTCTGTACATGCAGAGGAGCTGTGCCTCATGATTTCTAAGGACACCCTAGTTACAAACTCACAGAATGTCTTTGGTTGGAAGAAACCTTCAAGATCATTTAGCCCAACCTTTGACCCAACGCTGCAAGCTCAGAATTAAACCATATCCCTGAGCACCAGGTCCACACTCCATTTAAATGCCTTCAGGGATGGCCACTC
>JANIJG010021737.1:13314-36902 GCA_024611175.1 Megaceryle torquata
GGAGCCTGTCCCAGGCTGCCCAGAGAGGCTGTGGAGTCTCCTTCTCTGGAGAGATTCCCACCCCACCTGGACCCTGCTGGGCCCCCTGCTCTGGGTGACCCTGCTGGATGGAGCAGGGGGGTGGCACCAGAGCATCTCCAGAGGTCCCATCCAACCCTTACCATACTGTGACGCAGACAGCACAACTGTGCTGAAGCAAAGAGGTGGGAGAACAGGCAGAGCAGGATGAAGGGACAGTTGTGAAAGTGTCAGGGTACCCCCATTCCAACCAGCTTAACCTGTCATGAACTCTCTCCCAAAGCACACTTTGGTCACAAGAACAACAGAACCTGGCAGCTGGCTGGCTGGATCTGGAAGAACAATAGATTTACATGGGATAATTATGTATTTGTACACACACACAAAAAAAATATGCAGCATGCAGCAAACATCCTACTCAGGAAGCCAGCAATGCCCTGCTACTGAGCAGTGGCTTCAGCTGAAATCTTGGACAAAGACAACAATCAAAGAATTAATTCCAGGGTACGTATGTTGACTTAAACAGAAGAGTGATCATCTCTGAAAAGCAAAACATCATGATATCCTCTGACTCAAGAGTCAGCACCTGCTACAAAGCTGGATTTTGAGCAGCACTCAGCAAAGCTTGCAGCAAAGAACCTGAACACCTTGAGGAAAAAAATAGCTAAGAACAGCAGTAATCCCCAGATCCTGGCTCCCACAAAGCCCCAGACCAGCTCCCAGCCACAGAGGCAGGACACTGTGGATGAACAGCTTCTTATCTCTCTGGTAATTAACTTCTCCCTGGACTTGCTGTATTTCTAGCAATGTATTTAACCTCCAGACTGAAAAAAGCACAGCATACTCCAAATGTTTCTGCCCCCTGACCCAAGGTGTCTGGTTGTAAGAGCAACAGTCTTGTTATAACTGCACCTCACAACTCTCAAATAAAACAAGAGTAATACACAGAGATAATTAAGAAGGATGATGGCAATCAACCTATTAATACGTAAACATGAAGAGGAATCTGTGGAAGAAAGAGGACTGGGAAGCTGAATTGGGGTTGTCCATGTAACTCTGGCAGCACACACAACCTCAGCGAGGCTGACTTGAGTACATTCAGCCAAATCCAAGTGGAATTTCTGAAAGCCATGGAGCCGACAGCTGCTGGTTTTCTGCTCTTACAGTGCAACTGTTGCTCTTGCTGGGGTTGTTCTCTATCCTGGTAAGTCCCATAGAAAATAGAAACATTTTTTCAGCAGATGGACCTGTTTTTTGCCTACTTTTTAAACCAGACTCTGCTATCATCCTATTTTTTTATTAGAATTAGAAAGAGGGGAACATGGGAATAAACAGCAAAAAGTTTCTACTAAATTCTACAATATTGCATTTCTCCTTTTGAGAATCACATTCTAGAAAGTAACAGTGGAAACAGAAGCAATTTATATAGCAGACAATTGGGCTCTTATATTACCAAAGCATCTTTAAGACATCTGCTATATGTTGGTTTGCATCGCTGCCTCCAGGAACGTGAGCTCTGCAGCAGAAGAGATTCTATTTCATGGCTGGAGCTTTGGTAGCAGATAAAAAAAAAAGGCATTTAATAAATAAAATAGTAGTTTAGAATATAGACACATTGAAATCAAAAAGCCAGTTTTCTGCTAAGGGAAATCATCCTTGTCTTCTCAAGTACTCGTTCTCTACAAGAAAACTGAAGCATTAAAAAAAAAGTATCACCAAAAAACCACTAACATTTTGCAAAGAGAGAATAAAAGGTTTTAGAAAAATAAGAAGCTTTACTTAAAACACATTCTGCATACATAACACCTGGACTGCTTCAGGAAAAGAAGTTTACATGCAATTAAACTCACTCCTGAGCTGTAGATGACCAGCACTTATGCATTCCTGTCTCTTTAAGGCTTTGTTTCTGGTTTTATATACGTATATACATATACACGCCAATGAAAGGCATCAAAGCCACTGTCACTAGCAGCTATCTGGCCTTATTGATAACTTAAGGGCCCTTGGCATTGCCTTATGAAGTTTAATTTCCCAAAGTGGTCAATTAGATGTCGGTAACGTGCTCATTGGTGGCTTATTGCTCTAGGACATCTTCAGGGCTACTGCTTCACCTCTGTCTTTTCTCCAGTGTAGTCACACAGACAAATTGCTAAGTTCCTTTGGAAAAAAGTCAGTTATTAGAGCTAAAAAAATATATATATATATTTTGAGACCATCAGTGATACAATCTGTAAAGCAATGAGATCCTAAATAAAAAAATGCAGGGTTTGATTTATTGTGAGGAAAAAAGAAATAGGACCTGAGATTACAAGCCACCAAAAACCTAACAGATCACATCACCAAACTTGCTAATCTGAATTTCACTACTTCTTCCCTGCCCCAAACCTTTATTTGAAGTTTAATGAAAGAAATACTGCAATACCTGAATTAAATATACATTTGAATGGACCAAAGACTCCAAATTTCACCAGCAGTAAGGAGAGGAACACACGGGTGATATTTACAGGGATTCCTCACATAATTTGGAGGGGCTCTACAGGTAGCTGCCTGTGGACGTGTTAATTTGCGTGGCAGGGGCAGATGAAGAAATAGCCCACACAGTAGATCAAAACTTTGAGATTAGTAACTACTGTCAAGGAAAAAAATTATTATTAATGAAGTGTTCCAAAATAAATATTACCTTAAATAGCATCGCTTGGTTTCTTATAGGACTTTTATCTGCCTCTCTTCAGAAAATTCTGAACTCCATTTCCAAAGCATTTTTATAGACTAAAAAGCTTTTCAGCACTGTCTGACAGTCCATTCCCAGCCCTGTCCTTCACAGTTGTCATTTCTTGCTTCTTAGCAGCTAGACAGACAGAGCCCTGGTTGTCCCCTCTCCTCCTGTAGCCATCTCGTTGCTCTGAGTCAATGCTGCTATCGCTACTCAACCTTTGCTTCCTAATTCCCTCCACCTCCTTCCCATCAGACAGTGACACTCACCCTGTCTGACCTCTGGCCAATTCAGAGAACCCTCAGTGTCCTCTCTAAGCCCTTCCTTCTTCCCAGACCAGGTACCATCACCTGTGTTAGCACTTACTCCCATAGGCAAGACCTCTGCTCTTCAACTGACACCAACTTCACTCCACGCATCTGCATCATAAGGAAATTCAGTCTTTCTTCACAACATTCTTAAAAATCAGTCTTCCGAGTCCACACAACTGTAATTCATCTTATTCTTGTGATGGCCTTTGCCCACTACTTCAGTCATTCCATTTTTATTTCTCTCTCCTTCTCCTCCTCCAGTTCTTCCATAAAGTCTCAGTCTAGTTAGCAAAGCCCCTCACAATTTTGCTCTTGGTTTATCTGTCATTATCTTTCCTACTAGACACTGCTGCTGACATTAATGTCTACCTCAAAACATACATCCCATTTATCTTCCTCTCTTCCAAGAGCTTTTATTTTCTTTTCAGGCCAGTGCTGTTCTAGGAAACTCTTTCTGAAGCTGTTTAGATTTCAAACTCTCCATTGTAGTCACAAGAAGCTCTGTTAGTGTGTGGCAACCAGAAAAAAAAAAAGTCTGGAAGTTTTGAACACAAGTTGGGATAGATTTTTGTCTTGATCTAACACTTGTTACCAGCTGCAAGATCTGAGAGGCCAGGGGTTTAATTTGGAAGGACTCTAACATATTAAATCTATGACACTAAAATAATGTGGTGCATGGAGATAAGAGATTAAGTGCAGACAGAGCCATTCCAAGTAATGGAAACACAAAAGCACTTGATAATATCTGTGAGAAGTCTTATAAGCAAGATTTTGACAACCAACTCTTCACTAAAATATTTCCTAGCAATGGTTTAGATTTATTTTTAAGAAGATATTAAAAAAGCCCTAGAAATTCTCAAAGACCAAAAAATAACCCCTTAAGCAGAAGATGACTGACCCTTGCCAGTACTTTTGGAGAACAGATCAAACCCAATGGCAAGAACCTCTAACTTCAGCCTAAGCTCTGGTTAGTACTGGACTTGGGTTTGAGGCAGCAGCGGTGAAAACACATCCAGAAAGGGGTGGTGGGGAATTCTTCTCTTGTAGCTCCATCATTGCCACATGTCATAAACCGGGCACTGCAAATGATTTTGATGATCTCCAATGTCTTCAGAGATCACCCCATTCCTGAAGCTGACTATTCAGCATGTATGCCAGCACACACCTATTTTAAAGAAACCAGCAGAGGTTTACTACTATTTAATAACCCTTTTCACATCACACTCCTCTGCGTGACTGGAGAACCCTATTTTTAAATATCACCAACTCTGAGGGCTAAACATGAAGAACTCTGGCAAGCTGGGCGGGTTGAAGGCACGTTCATTCTAGTTGACGTCACTTGGATAACGGCAACTCCACAACAAGCTGCTTTTTCAGATCGAGAGCCGAGTCTATTCCAAAGCCACCCAGAAGTAGGTCACCCTGGCACTGGACTGCAATGGGATGCACATGTTTCAATATTAAATCAGCTCGAAGAATGGTAAAGAAATAAGAGGTAACCACGTACCCCCCCCACAAACTTGGGGGGGGAACCCAAAACACCACGTTGATCAAACACTTCCTTCACTGGCAGTCCAGAAGCATCAACTCTACACACAGCATTAAGGTACACCCGGTATTTTCTCCTCTTAGGTAGGTATAGATGTACTAGCTGTTGCTGTGCCAATCTTTAAGTTGAATTGCATTAAAGATCTCTCAAGGCAGCAGTTTGCAGCTTAACGTAAAGGGAAGGGCCAAAAAACACTTGGCAGACTAAGAAACAAACTTGCGTATTTCAAGGCAATTACAGTGGAATAGTCTGTAATCAGAGAATTGTATGAAATCCAGGAATAAAGGTTAGGGTGTTCTGGTTAATTCTATTTAAAGCTACGTGAGTGAAAAGATTTGCGTTAGCGGTTCTGATGCAAAGGGAGCATTTTCATATACGACTAAACTGGCAGAACAACTGCAGTGAAAACTCTCAAAATATTAACAGGACTCTATCCACATGGAAATTATATGAAATCTGAGTTTCTCCATTCCAGAGCAGCATAATATTCTAATAAGAACTACCCTAATCTTCACCCAGCAATAATTTCAAGATGATATTATTATTCTCATTTCCTTGAATAATATCCATACTCCAGGGCCATTTTCCTTCTCATATTCAATATCATGCATGCTTGTATCAAGATTCCTTTCTTCATATCCTGTCACGGTATCAATCACTGCCTCCTGTCCACTCAATCCACTTTTGATTTATCAGCCGCCGTCTTTCTGGACTCCATAACTCGACCCAAACCATTTTAGCAAGACATTGACAAATAGCACCCGGTATCGCATCAACCTGTTCCACTTAGTAAACTAAGAAACAGTAACTGTGACATCTCCGCATAAGTATTCCCTTCTATTCCCCAGACTGATGTATATTAATGAGGAGATGGTATTTGAAATGCTTCTTCCACATCAGCATCTAATATGATCAAATTAGGAAATGGGATGATTTATTAAATTTCCCAGAGCTGAAATATTTCTTTCTATCACTGTATGTGTGGTTTCAGAAAGTGAGCTGTTGCTTTCAATTTTTCCACCGAGGCTGCGCCTGCATTTCACAGACGAATTATTGTCTTTAAAAAGATTGCAAGAAGGCGAAATGTTATTAAGCAAATGCTCAGTAAAACAAACTAAATCGGTTTTAAAATTCCTAATTTAATGTAAATCTCGGTTGTTTTGCTGAAATTCAGTTTGTGATCTTATTAAGTCATATTTGCATTGTACTATCTTGCTGTAGGACAGCTTTAAATTTATAGCATTACTAGTAAGCCCCACTTTTTTGACTCTAAAAAATGTCTCAAAAATAAGAGAGTTCTAATACGCACCAGTTTTCATATCTTCTCAACTAAAGCACAAAAAAAGGAATTTTTTAGCCTACAAACAAGACTTTTTAAAATATTTTGAGTGGGTGTCCTGATAAAAATCTAACTTTTCAAATGAAAACCTGGTATTTGAGTATTTCACAGAGTTGGAGCTCTGGAAATTATTCACACTTATCTTAGAGAAGTTATTCACAGAATTAGATTACAGTTACAGACACTTTGAACCAACATTTTCACTACCTTGAGAAATAGACCACCTTAATTTGGTAAGGAACTGAGGGGGGAGAAAGGACATTATGGGATACAGAATTGGTGCCATCTGCGTGACTTACACCAAACCCAAATCCAGTGGTGTAAAGATACCACGTAATGGATCTCGGCTTCCACGGCAAGACTACTTTTCTAGTATCAGTTCCATTCCCACGGGGGGGGGAAAAAATACAAAATAAAACAAAAATCAGAGCTGCTCAAGTGCTATCAGTGGTACCTCTGAAGGTACCACAGTAACGTGGCAAATACAAGTCACAGAGAGACGATGGGCACTTCATTTTATTGATGCTCTTCAGCGGGGTCAGCAGATTTTACTCCCTGCCACTGGCAGTTCAGAAGTTGGAGGTCAACGGGGACATCTGAGTGGGTAACACTCTTCACTAACACAAGGTGCCTGCCCGAGTTACTTCTGATCACTTTATTAATGAGTTTAAGTGTTTTCCTCAGTACTTACCTTTAAAAATCATATCAAAATAAGCTGACAGACCCCAACCAAAAAAATGAACTACAGATTCCCAACTTAGAAAAATTCCACTCCAGTGCTAAAAGTACACGTTTCCCAAGACAACTATTATCTCTCTGCATCTAACAGCCTCAAATGGATTTTTCTTGTTGGATTTTTTCTTTAAATTGCTGTAAACCTCTGGTATCCAGCCAGCAGGGCTTCCACAGCTTCAGCACGCAACGTGTAAGAACCATCTCCTTTTGTGGACTAGGATCTGCCACCAGCTGCCTTCATTCACCTGCTGCCTGCCCCAGGTCGTACATTGGAGGAGACAAGAAACACTCATTCTTTAATCACCTCTTTGTTTTTCCATTATTTGGGTTTGGGGGTTTTTTTTGTTTGTTTGGTTTTGGGTTTTTTTTGTTTGGTTTGGGGTTTTTTTTTATACACCTCTATCACCTTCCTTCTTTCCCTCATGATCTCTTTCCAAGCCTGAAGAATCACACTGCACTCAGACCTCTTAGGAAAGCTTGTTCCCACCTTCCATCGAGTACACAGGACAAGTTTTGAGACAGCAAAAGATAAAAATCAACCAAAACACAACTATTTTGCATTGCCACAACCGCCTCAGTTCTCACAACCAGCGAAAACACAAACACAGGCCTCTAGCAGGAGCTTCCCACAACCTGTTTAACTCTTCCCCAGGAAGAAGATTAATTCATGACTTTTCAGTCTAACGTTACAGCAGAGAGCAGACTGGGGGGAAAAAAATTACAATAAAGGATTTGATATGTCCTGGTGGGTTTAGTTTTATGCTTTTCACATTTCAGTTTGATGTTTCTAACATGCCAAAAGACTCTTCTGCTGTAATTTAGGATGTTATTTGTAAATATTTTCCCTGAAGAATCATGTCTGTGAAGAGTAACATCATTTAAAGTGACGTGCGGCTGTACCTTTGGTGCTATCACAGTGACGAGCCAGGATATTTTATACATCAAATTTTATACATAAAATATTTTATACGCAGTGTTTCCCAGCACAAAATGAAATAAACAGCAGTCATGGGGGGGGGTTAAAGTTTTTAGGTGTGTAATTTCCATATATTGCAATGACAATTTACATCAGTAAAGCCCTTGGAAGAAGATGACCAGACAACTGCATTTAATGAGATTTGCAATTTCTACTTCCGATGAAAACGAGATCTTTAAATCAGGTTATCACAGTTCCCAATGCTGGGTATCCCACGTACTGCAGAACACCTTCATTTCCACCTCCCTCTTTTGGCATTTCATTGTTTTAAAACTGATTTTGGTAGCAAAACAGAGGATATTTGCAGGAATATTTCTATACAGAGTGCGATGGCTTATCAGGGATCTAGAGCTCAGGGGGTAAATACACTCCAAGAGCCATCAGGCAGCTTAAATAACCAAATTGCTACTACAAAGGCACTGCAGCATTAAGTGTCCAGGCAACTACTACAATGAACAGCTGTGAATAAAGTCCTGGGAGAATACAAATAAGAGAAAGTCAAACCTTCACAGCTTTCAACAACAATTTTTTCTGACCTGTAAAGGCAACAGCTCTAATGATTTGGTATATTAAAAAAAATAAAAATAATCACACATTTTAACCTAAATTCTTAAGGCAGGTGCACAAAATGACCTGGATGAGGATCTATAAACACCTACCAAAGAAAAAAAAAAGCTCTGATGTGCCTGAGACAGTCAATTAATTTCAATTCAATAGAAAGTGCTAACAGTAATTCTGATATCCAGATACTGAACTTTAAATATTTTAATTGAAAAATCCAGGCAAAAATTGAGCTGCTTCGAATTATAAAAGCACAAAGCAGATTTTTAAATAGAACTTGCAGCATCTGATGCCAATTTAAAATTTTACGTTACATTTATTATTGAAAACATTCCTTTGTCACAATCCAATTTATGAAAACTTACAGCATCACAGGTATCTTTAACTATTAAGACAAAATTTGCCTAACTAAATACTCATCTCTCTCCAAGGGAAATACAGATGGGGAAACAGCAGTTTAGTCTGAGCTTGAGGAAGCTGGTATTCTGCATGGGAGTTATGGAAATCAGTAATCAAAAAAATAAAATAAAACGTCCACAAGAAGTTTTCAGATGGTTATAATTAAACCAAGGTGACTTTGTTAATGTTTTTTGCATTGGTCAAATGCAAAATATAGAATTTATCCTCAAAACCAACAGCTCTGGTGTAATTAAAAGATTTAATACATCAAAAGATTCCAAAGTAGGAAGAGTTTCAAGTGACACGTAGTTTAGGACTAGCACTTGCAACCTTTATTTCTAGTATATTCCAAACTCAGTAACTGCATAGAGATTTTAAATTGATGTTTTTACAGGAGAAATAATAATTCTTTTTCCTATTAAAAAAAAAAAAAGACTCTTACCTTCTTGTTCTGCTTTTGGATCTCGATCTTTGAGACCTGTAGGATTTGCCTCTGCCCCTTGATCGGCTGCGGCTGCGCTTTCTTCTAGAACCATAGGAAGAACTGCTGCTCGATCTGTGCCTGCGCCTGAAACAAAGCCATGCTATTAGTATGCTACTGAAAAAAAAACACCACCAAAAACCACCACACACCCCCAGGAACAACCCCTCTAACAGTTTATTTAGAAGGGGTGTGAAAATACAGGTTTGGGTTATGTTGAGGAAGCCTCAAATGCCGCTACTTCACTGCGGTGAGTAATTCACCTAGACGGGAGTAATGTCTGAATGAGAGTGTGTATTCCAAAATATGCATGCCAAGGTAGAAAAAGGGTAGAAAGAGAAGTTCACAGATTTGCCTAAAACTCAAACTACCTCAAGGGCAAAGCCAGGAACAGAAGCCAGCCCTCTGTGGTTTTCAATGCCATGACCAGCTCACCAGAACTCACCAAATCTAAGGTTGAGAAAACATTTAGAACCCGAGTTCTCAGCAGGATTTATACAGAAACCTCATGGGAGAAAGACTACAGCTCCTTACACTGCAAATTAAATTCCTGCAATCTTAACTCTATACAATTATTTCCAACTATACCATGTACAGACATAAAATGTAAATCTAAACTTATTTTAAATTACATAGGCCTAAAAATATTTTATGCCTATAGCACCTTACAGATCTGTTACCTCAAGTTCCATAACACACAATCTTTCTCCTTCTCTGATGCAGACAGACACACAGCCTTCCCCACACACACACCCAGTACTATTAGTAATCAAATAATCAGTGTTAATTTATTCCATTTGAGCTTGGAAGTTTTCTCCTGAGTTCAGTCAGGAGTCAGAATGGTATTTTTCCTTCCTTTTCTCCTGCCACTCAACCTCCCTGGTTCATTTATTCAATGAATAAATTCTTATTCACAAAGGAGAAAGGTGAAACAATAGATACTAAATAGATAAATTAAACCAACTAATCCCAAAGCTGGGGGGGAATAACTTTCAAGTCTTAAAATTTCCTCTCCATCTCCCTAACCACTAAATAACAGTCTCAATCCTTAAGGAAACCTCCATTTTTTTGGCCTTTATTATATTTGATTCATATTAAAATATAACACCCCACAGAAACACTTCTAGAACTCAGGATGCAGGCAGTGCTCATCTAGCAGAAGGCAAGAGATGCTGCATGACATGCAAGTAGTGCTGCAGCAGTTCAACCTGGAAAAGTTATGTAGGTTAACTACTAAAGAGCAAGTCTTCAACCAAAAAAGGAATGCAATGTCCCTGCTAAATGAAGAACAGAAATCTGAGAGACCGCTGCTTTTGATTCTTAAGGGTCAGGGATAAATCCAGCAGGACCCCAGCGTGTAATAGTGACTTAACTGCCAGGAGCAAATGCCCTGAACTAAGGGCAAAGCAAAGGTGCCAGCCAGATCCTAGAAGCAGACACTTTCCTCTTTTCTGGATTCAATTTAAGTCAACTGGTCTTCGTCCAGGCTCTAATCTCCCTTCAAGCTCTGGTTTTATCTGCGAGATAGCCATGCCTGCACTGGACTAAAGAGATTCATAAAGCTGCGTGTCATCAGCACATTGCTGGCATCGAAGCCCATGTCATCTCATGGTGTCCCCTAAGGGCTGTATGGGGATGTTAAGCAGGAACAGAAGAAAGAGATGGAAATAAATAAGAAACACACAAACACCCCCCCCCCCAAAACCAGCCAACATGCCCCTCATTGACACACTCTTCTGCCAACTACAGAGAGGTTTGTCAGGAGCAGTTTCTAATGTATTTAAAGCTGAACGTATTTTCCAGCTCCACTCACTAACCAATTGACCACCAAGTATTCAGTGCTCCTCCAGGATCGCCACAAGTCAGAGACAACCAGGGTAGCATACCTGATCTGAAAAGGCCAGGTAGGGAAGGGGCCTCTGATGAAGGAAATACAGCATTAAGTAAAAAAATAAAATCGATAGATACAGCCATGTGATCCAGGTTCTAGACACTTAAATAGCAAGAAGAATGGTGAAAACCATCTGTTGCTGCAAGTGTATAGACCTGCTATAAAGTCATCCAAAGCCTTTGGATGGAGAAAGTCCACCTTGGCATCTGGAAAGACCCTACTTGGTTTATTACCAAAGAAAAAATTAAAATGTAACTAGGAATAGTCTGTAACTAGTCAAATGAAATTATACTTGAACGCAAGTTTGTAGAGTAAACTGTTCCAGCTCCAAAAAGAGATTCCAAATTCACTGTTTAGAAAGAGGAGAAAGGAAGAGTTACTTCAGTTGGCTGGGCTTGGTCTGGTTTAATAAATTACCTTTGGATCAGCACATACAATGGGTTTGTGTTCCTGGAGGCAGGGGGGGCAGGGGTTCATTTTCTTTAACTGCAAGTGAAAAACATTGCCACATCTTCCAAGATTCAGAGCAAACTTTGCTATAAAATTCCAAGCTAGGACTGACTACTCTTGGGATTCAAACACTTGTAGCTTTCCGCGGTAACGGGAGCGAGCTCGATTTGTAAGCAACTGCAGCAGACAGTAAATTACTCCAAATGCACCTTTTCTCGTAAGAATGTGAGCGAGACTGGAGATCTCGAGACCGTGAACTTGACCTCGACTTCCTTCCAGATTTTTTACGGCCGTACGTCCTGCTGTCCGAGGAGCTGCTTGAAGATGAACGCCTGCGGTGTTTCTTCTTCCTTCTGCTTCTGTTCTCCTCTTCCGTGTCCGAGGAGCGACGGCCCATTTTTAAACTGGGTAAAAACAAAAAGTTCTGAACTGTAAGAAAGTCTCGTGTCTAATTACACTGGTTTATATATTAAAAAATTATAGTATGTCTGCATATATAAACATAAATAAAATACACAAACATATAAAATCATGATGCCATTTAAAAAGTCAAAGTGACTAGAAAATTTGGTTTGCGGGCAAAAAGAAACCTCAAGACAAACAGGAGTTGTCAACAAAATCACATTACTAAACTTGGAATCTACACTGTCAGCAAATTGGAATTAATTTGTTACGGTATCGACTCTGTTGTAAGCTTTCACAAAAGATATTTGATAACCATTTAAAGAGATAAACACCCTGATGAATTCATTTATATGGCAGGATATATTTTCACTTGAGCTTATTTTTACACGTTCCCCTTAGATATTAATTTTTCAGAAATTTGGGGAGTAATGATACATCTACTATTCCATATTTCCCTTTAAGATGCCCCACTACCACTAGTACAGCATCTTTAATATGTTTAATTTACAGTTACAAATGAAGATCCATAACACTTACACAATCGATAGAATGCAGGCTATTGATTTCAGCTACTGATGTGACTCACTCCGTGGGTTTTTAGGCTGTGCAATTAACATAATGTACATTTTTGTCCTACTTGTCATAATTAAAAAGCATTGAGACAAGAATTCTAGAAAGTTATTTTTAAATTAAACTAGAGGTGGGTTGATTTTGGTTCTTAGTTTGGATCTACTCAGTTTTAAATTGCTTTAGTCCAAAGTCAGACCTGTAAATACTCAATTTCAGAAAATTTTTTTGATTACTTGGGCAAAGTTTAATGAATTTAAGAAGAGATTAAAAAAAAGTAGGGTGGGGAAGCCTGACACTTTTCATTTATGACAATTGTCATTAAAAAATCATCATCTCCATTTGGAACTCCTGAGAGATCAGTTTCATTGCTTCACAAATAAATAACTGTACATTTCTTGAACATTCCAGCACATAATGCTCTAAAACCACTTTTCTGCCCCAGCAGTAACATCCCTACCCACCCAGGGCTTCAAGTCTGCTCTTCACACACCCTTCAACTGCTGGTTTGTAGCAGCCCTGCTTGCCAAGGGAAACCAGTTATTGCATGGCTCTCTAGCTACAGCTATACTGGGTAAATAGGAGCAGGTCCTTGAACATGCCTAGCAACAGCCAGGTCACGGATGTATTTTACCACCATATCACCGGTCTTTAACCAACACACTGAGGACATTGAGGGGCTAAAGCAGGTTCAGAGAAGGGCAACAAAGCTGGTGAGGGGTCTGGAAAGCATGCCTGATGAGGAGAGGCTGAGGGAACTGAGGCTGGTTAGTGGGGAGAAGAGGAGACAGAGGACACCTCACTGCTCTCTACAGCTACACCAAAAAGGAGGTTGTAGCGAGGCCGCTGTCAGTTGTAGTGATGATGGTGTTGGTCTCTTCTCCCAAATTACTAATGATGAGAGGAAATGGCCTGAAGTTGCATCACGGAAGGTTTAGAGTAGATATTAGAAATTCTTCACTGAGAGAGTGGTTGGGCACTGGACCAGGCTGCCCAGGGAGGTGATGGAGTCACCAGCCCTGGAGGGGTTTAAAAACCAGTAGATGCAGCACTTGAGGCTGTGGGCTGGTGGTTAGGGAGATGTTGGGGTGAAGGTTGGACTTGATAATCCTAGAGGTCCTTTCCTACCCTAATGATCCTATGATTCTAACACTGAAATATTACAGGTCCTCATATTGTTAGCATAAGCAGGTCAAACTTGTTCGTTTTCTGCATACAAGCTTTTGCCCTCGCTCATACTTTTTACCACCCATTCTCCAAGGTAGAGACTGAAAACAGGAGAAAAAAAAAAAATCACTGTACGTCATGGAATTGTTTTGGTTGGAAGAGTCCTTCAAGATCATCAAGCCCATCCATTCCCCCAGCACTGCCAGAGCACCACTAACCCATGGCCCTCAGCACCACAGCTTCACAGGGGGCTTGGAAACCCCTCCAGGGGTCACGGGGACTCCACCCCTGTCCTGGGCAGCCTGGGACAGCCCTGGACAACCCTCAAGGGGAACAAATTGTTCCTCAGCTCCAACCTCAACCTCCCCTGGTGACACTTGAGGCTGTTTCCCCTTGTCCTATTGCTTGTCACTTGGGAGGAGAGAGTTTAAGAGTGTTTATGCTTAAATTCACAAAAGGTTTACATGCAAGTACAAGTTGTGGCAATGCTGCACCCTTTGGTCAGGGCACATGATTGGAGAGGGGGGGCTTTAATTACACAAAGTCTCTTAAACCTGCATTTTCACCTCCAAGTCCCCAAGACAGCAAGCACAAGTCGAGTCTAAGGGACACCATCCTGGAAAGTGCCAAGTTCTGAACCTGGCACGTAATTCAAGGAGAGTTTCCATATTTTTACCCAACAGTTGTCAAATGCAAAACACAAGACAGTCCCTTAAGCATCCCGATTTCTTTTGATGTGCACCAGAGCTCACTCGCTGCCACAACCAAAACAGTAGCTACCTAAACTCCTCCCTCAGTAGCCAAAGCTCGGTGGATTGCAGAGCTCCTGGGCACACCACACTCAGCATCAGGTTCTGCTCCCGCAGTCAGGAGCGCCTACAAATCAGCTGTCACTAAGCTTTGGGGCAGTAAATCCTCACTTCTCACTACTCTGTGTTTTCTGTGCTTCAGAACAGCTAACTATCTCAACAAAGCCTTTCTGAAATCCTCCACTTAAACCAACAAACCCCCACGAGCCTCAACCAGATGAATTTTAGGAGGATGAACGGTTACGCAAGAGGGTTTCTTTTTTACGTTATTTCTACCATCTCACTGAAGTTATTCCACACACATTTTGAAAGTGATAGAAGCAGCACTTTACAGACTATTTTATCTCATTAAAGGAACTTTAATTTACAATTCTGTAGAGGAATGTCAATTTATATCAACATACCATCCTGGGGACTCGCTTTATTTATTCCTCCCCCCAACCTTGTAGTAAAAGATTTACAGAGCTGCAAGGTACTAAGAGTTATTGAATGGCAAAATAAAGCTCTTCAAATATACACTGAGAGAACAATCTTCCAATGAACACAGACCTGAATCTCAAACTTAAAATAAGTGGAAGTGCTCAGAAAGATGAATCTGCAACATATGGATTTTAAATTAAAAGCTCACAGACCGCAGCTCACGACAGCAAGGTGAATGAAAAGGACCGGAGAAACAAGGAGCACAAGAGACATTTCTGCCAAGATGGGGATATTGTTAGGAGCCAGAACATGACACTTCAACATATACATTGTTGGTGGTTTATCTTCCTTTTTTTTTTTTTGCCATCAGCTTTCTTCCCCTTTTGGACACAAGCAGCACACAAAACTAGCAAGATGTGTTATGTAAATCTCAGTTGTGGGTCTTCAGGACTAAAGAACTACGACGTGTCACAGCCCTTCTCTATGACGGGACAAGCCCCAAGCACACATGCACAAACTTGAGCTCCAGGAGCACTGGGTTGACTGGGGATGAGCTACAGGACAAAGGCACGTGAGTGACTGACACCCTGCACTCCCTAGAGCTTCTGCTGGAAAAGAGGTTGCCAGCAGCAGGCGGGTGATCCTGGCACACTTTGTGCACCTCGCTCCTACCAGGTTATCTTGGAAGCACATAGGCGACAGACAACTTTGACAGGCACTGGGGCCTTTAGACCATCCCTTCAGTACATGACACACATTTTTCTGCAAAGACAGCTCTTCTAGCACTTGAGCAGTCTCTTCCCAGGCCCCCTCACCAGATAGTATTCTCCCTGACTCATGCCTGCTCCCTCTGCACTCCTGAATGGAGCTGGGAAAAGGGTTTGCCGACACTGACTGACCACACCAGCCAAAGCCTGAGGATTCCAGTGGGTCCATACATATTTCCCACAAACAGGACTGTATCTAGAACCTACAGATCACAGAGGAGAACCAAGCTCGCTCGGGCAACCTTAATTAGCAAAATAACAAGGGGGTGGGAGGTGGAGAAAGGGCAAACCAAACAAATTAAGACTCCTTACATGGCATCATATGCTGATTCTCAGAGGGTCTTCCCACCCACCTGTTTCCACCCAAAGCCTAAAGAACCCCACAAAGACTTGTGCCCTAGAGTTAACAGTGACAAAGGGAGAGAGCTCACCCTTAAAGCTACAGGAATCCCCATTTTAAGGCTCCTTACCTATACTTCTCAGGCAGAAGCTTTAAGCCGGATGTATTTGCAAGAGGAGATATGCTTCTGCCAAGCCCTCTAGATGTGTAGGCACTTGGGAAGATATGGCTCTCAATGCCTGGTGAGACACAAGAGGCTTTACCCTGACTACAGGGCAATACCAGGAGGAGGAAGGAAAGGCCTATGAACAAGCACCACCAGCAAATTAACAGTTTCAGATGAACTTAGAACCTGGGGAGACAGTCTCCTGACCATCACATTGGAGAAGCTCATTCTTCCCTGCCCCAGCCTTCCCCCAACATGGTCCTGTTCTCATCTACTCTCAGCATATCCCCTCACCCTCCTCTGAACTTAGACCAAACTACTCAGGTCAAACAACAAAGGAACACTGAGAATTCAGAAGATGTCATCTCAAGATACAAGGGCCCACAGCAGCTACATGGTGACTCACGCTGAAGCCCAAGCTGGAACATAACATCATCCAATTAATCAGCCTCTTAAGTAAAGCTGTAGGGAATTTTTGAGAACTTCAACATTTGGAAGGCTTGCAATTGGTCTGAAATTGCACAGCTTGTCAACAAGACAACTAACAGCTGGACCTGAGGAATTGTAAGTCCCCATTCTGGAGCATGGGCATGCTGGAGTATCAGAAAGGCAGGTCTCCAAGCCTCCAGGCTTAACTATTAATTTCTATTTAAGTCTTCTTTCTGAAAGCATTTGCCCAGAGAAACACCAACAGCCAAAGTTTCAAGACAAATACTTACATCTGACAAAGTTATGAACAGTGCTCTCGAGCTCACCTGCAACCAGCTCAGTAGCCTCCCTCCCTTGCACTTAAAAGGGTAAAGAAATCAGAGATGAGACAGGAAACAAACTGACTTCTCCAGAAAAAATCCATTGCAACAGAGTAAGGGACACTTTAAAAAGTACTAAGCATGTACTCGCTGATCTGACCTTGTCCAAACTTGTTTCACAGACATTAGAGTTCGTTCAAAGGTACAATAGTATTTTTTTCAAGCAAGAGTTTCAAATTATTACTGTATTGACTGCAGCTCAACCTTCAGCCCGTATCCAAGGCTAAGAAGCTACAGCAATTGTTCTATCATTCAGTGATCCCTCCCAGGGAGGGGAAGGAGGATGAGGAAAAGAGCCCTGTGGGTTGAAATCATAGAATGGTAGAGGTTGGAAGGGACCTCTGGAGGTCAACCACCAAAGTCCAACCCCCCTGCCAGAGCAGGGTCACCCAGGGCAGCCCACACAGGAACAGAGCCAGGTGGGGCTTGAGAATCTCCAAAGCAGGAGACTCCACAACCTCTCTGGGCAGTTTGTTCCAGGCTCTGTCACTCTCCCAGTGAAGGAGTTTCTCCTTGGATTTAATGAAAAAGCAAAACTAACCTCGGTACCAATGCCAGCATAAAGTACACAAAGTCACAGGCAGCCCAGCAAATGTACAGTGCTCACACTAAACAGGAAAACACAGTCCTGGGGAGCAGGATGATGAGTGAGCCCCTCCAGGCAGGGAGAGAAGCAGGAGGAGAAGGAAAAGGAGGAGCCTCCCACCCTCAACAACCTTCCCTCTCTAGAATGTGTGAGATTTATGGTATAGGATACACCTGAAGCCAGCTCGGGGCAGCTGTGTCTGGCTTCTGCCCCTCCCAGCTGCCTCCAAACTGCTAAGGGCTGAAGTGATGAGGATAACCCCCATGTTTGTTCAGCATCAAATCCACACAATTTACATTTGTTAGTTGCTTAGAAACTTTGACTGTAACTAACTCGCAACAATCTCCAACCTCCCATTTATGTAGCATGTCTATAGACAAGATACTTTAAGAAACTAAATAATCATAAGAACATTGATGGAAAATATATTGCAACCATCTCAGCATCCCTTTCTCTTCTGCTAGACTGCATGAGTCCAGTAGATATGAGAGGAAACTGACAAGTCAGGGTGAGCTTCATTCAGCCCAGACCCAAGGCTAACAAGTGAAATTTATTCTAAGTCCTCAACAAACAAACAAACTCACTGCCTAAGTAAGTCACACTATTACTAAAGCAACACTGTGTCCCGTGCCCCCCCCCGCCCCCCCCCAAAAAAAAGGGAAACCACAAGTGGGCAGAGGGTAGAAGTCCCTCTCAGACAGCTTCTACATGTGCACAGATCAAAGATTGTCTCTGTATCTCCCTCCACCCAGCTTGTAGTTATGGGGAACACGGCCCGGCTCTACCTACTCAGGAAAACTGCTCACAGCCGAGGAGGAGATTTGATTAGGAAAGTCAATGAGGTGGCTGCTCTTTGGAGGGCAGCAGCCCGAGCTGGTGGGGGGGATTTTACATCCCCATCCAGGTGCCTCCATCCCTTAGCTAAGTTTCCAAATAATTATGGGAATCACATCTACCAAGAGAGCCACCAAAACAGGTCACCTTAGAAGAGTCTCGAGATCAAAAAAATCACAGGAATTCAGTTACTTTCTTACAACCTCTGCCATAGGAACAAGCATCCCCAGGCAATAACAGTGTACCAGAACTGGTACCATAAAATAAAACTAAACTGGTTCCATAAAAGATGTCCTCTGACATTCAACAGTGTTTTTCAAAAATTATTAATTATGAACTTGAAGCAAGTTTGCCTCAGTCCAAAATTGTGAATGAACAGCTTAGTTATAATACCTGTATTCCTTCATTCACCTTCAAAGCCTGGCAAAAACTAAGTTCAAGGTGACATCACAAGCCTGTGGTCATCCAGGTCACCACCAACACAGAAAGGGAACCAAGACCTCAAACCTTTGTATGATGCTCATTTACTGACACCACCATTTGCCCAGTAAATCTTAATTCCACAAACTGGCCTTCCACCACATAACTATATTTTCCATACTTGAAGGGAGTAAGAACTACAAACATTCCTGGGTTAGATCAGCCCAAGCAAGCTCACTAAGGGCATTCATGAGCCAGCGTTGCTTCCAGTAGTCACCTTTCAGAATAAGTTTATGGATCATCTTGAGCTCAGCTGAACTTTAGGACGCAGCCATAAGCATTAAACCAAGTTGGAAACACCTTCCTCGCTCAGGGGATATAGATTCATGAGAAAGAGATCAAAATAACATGTTTAAAGTTTTCCCCAGATCAGATAAACTGCTTAAAAAATAAAATGCTTCATTGATACCCAAAAAGAAGTAACACCCAGAATTGTAATTTAGCTGAGATAAGCAATGAAAATACCTAAAATGAGGGTATATGCATCAGAGACAGGAAAAAAACAATCACACACCTTCTTTATCCGTGCTTTCCCAGACAAGAGCTAGGACAGCGAGATGCAACACAAGTTTCCTCTTACCTTATGAACCAAAATCTAAAGCAGGTTCAGTGCCAGGGCCGGTAACACCCCTCACACAGACACCCCCCGCTCCCATCAGCTGGGCCCTGTTAACACCCAGGGAGAGGAAAAGGACTTGAGCCTAAAAAGAGAGCAGCTCCCAGCGCTCCGCGGGAGTTTCCAGCGGGAAATCCCCCCAGAGTCAGGGGAAACACCCCCGGGCTCGGCACCGCTCCCCGCTGATCAATACGCGCTGCTCCCGCTCTGCCCCGCACCGGCCGTTCCACGCTGCTCTGCCCCCCGCACCCACGGCCAGGGGCTGCTCCTAGAACAGACGGACGCGTTTATGGCCGCGATTCTCACCCACACCCGGGGGAAGGCGAGCCCAGCACCGGCGGGAGGCCGGGGAGTAGAAACAACCGGCAGCCTGGAGCCGCAGGGCCCGGGCCTGGAGCCGTTCCCCCAGGCCCGCCACAACTTGGGGCGGCCAGGCCGCGGCGTCGTCACGGCAACACCGGGAAGGGCAGGGCAGGCCCAGCCCCCCCCGCCGCTGCCGCCGCTCCCCCCCGTTAACCCCGGACTCCGCTCCACGGCCCGGGGGAGAGCGACAGCAGCAGGCCGCAGGGCTCACCCGGGCCCCGCAGAAGCGTCCCGCGGCACCCCACCTCATCCCTGCCGCAGGTGGGCTCGCTGCTGGGCCCCACCGCGTTACCTGAGCAGGCGAAGCGGCCGGGTCGAGCAGCGGGAGCAAAGTGACCACCGGGCCGCGGCTGCCGGTTTGAGCGCAGCGCCTTCCTGGGCGGCGGGCAGACAGCAATAAGCCACCGACGAGCTCATCCAGGCGGCCAGGCAGAGCCGCCGAGCGCCGAGGAATCGATGTGAGACGCTCACACCGCCCCGGCGGGGCGAGACAACCCCACACACACACTCACCCCCCTCTGCCCCGCTCCACGCGTGGAAACCGATTCCAAGATCCCCGCTGCCCACGGGCAGCCCACGGTACGCTGCCTGCAGCGCGGTGACAAGCGCAACGACTTACCGGCACATCGCCGTGGCATTGCCGCGGGTGACCGGCTCCGCGGGGACGGCGGGCAGCGGAGGGTTTCTCCTTTCAGCTCAAAGTGGGGAGGAATCGGTGTTAACCACCGGAGGGGCAACACTTCCACACACACACACCCCCCGCCACGCACCGGGACCGGGCTGTGCCCCGGGAAAAGGAGCGACCCGCCGGGCCGAGCTCAGCCTTCGCCGGGCAACGGGGAGAAACGCAACGAAACGATTTAACCCCTACGCTTAATTTTTGACGAATTTCGTTAGTTTAGAGGCGAGTTTCCGAGCGCGCGTCACGGGAATCGCCAAGTCTTTCGTGAGGATAAACGAAACATAGGGATGGAGGAGCCGGTGACGAGCATCTTCCCGGGCGACCGTACGGAGCCGGGATGTTCCCGTCGGTACCCCGGTGTCCGATCTCCCCCCCCGCCCCTCGGTACCAACAATGTGCCCACACACACACCCGGGGCGGAGCGGGGCCGGTTTACCGGCTGCGGGACCCGCTCTGCTGCCTGCAACGGCGGAGTCACGGTAAATCGTTGCCTATCGCGGCCGAGGCGTGTTTAATTGGATCTGAAGAAATGCTAATTCCACCCTCGCTACCGTACCTGCTCCACTAAATAAACGCTCTTTTATGTAAAGTCATCTTTCCAAAGGTCAAATGAAAAATCAATACATAAGCAAGAGTTAAATAATTTTGAATAATTTATTAGAATTCTAGTAAAGGCGAAAAAGAGACGACTTCTGTCAACAAAAGTACTCTCTTAATGGGATTTAAACAACAAAGGAAAAACAATATTAGCAATAAATAGCGTGATTCCCTTTAATCTGATGCCTCGTATGAGAAAACGTTAATGATACGGTTGTATTTGTCACTGTCAATTAACCTGTCATTTATTAGGTGGATTTGGGCATCCACGGAGGAACTTTTCCGGCTCCCCCGGGGCCGCTTCCACGCTTCCACGGCGCCGCGTACCGGGCGGACTCCCGGAGGGGAAGTTCCCCTTGCTTCTGTCCCACGGGAAGGGGAGGGGGAGGGCGGAATATGTCCCCGCATCACCCCCCGCACCCCACCGGGGCCGCTCTGACCCCCGCGGGGCGGTGCGCGGGCGCGGAGCCTGCGCGCTCCCCCCTCCCCCCCGCAGCCTTGGCCACTCCCCCGCAGCTCCGGCCCCTCTCCCGCGCCGCGCTCGCCCGGGACCTGGCGCACGGGCCCGCGCCTAATTAAATTAATTAGGGCGCATCGCGGGGCGGGCGAGCGGACCGGTGGTGCCCTGGCCGCAGTGCCCCGCGGCGGGCGGCGCGGCCGGGCGGCGGAGAAGGGGGTTCCATTCAGAGCTCCGAGGGGAGGTAATTCTCCGGGAACAAGGGGCAGGCTTTGCAAAGTATAAATAGTGCCACTTCAATCGCGGCGTCTCTATCAGACCCCGAGAGCCCTGCACGTCGGGCGGCACGGCACGGCTAGGCTCGGCACGGCACGGCCCCGGGGCGCCGCCGCCACCCCGCCCCGTGGATGCCCGCCCGGGGAGCCGGGGCAGCGCGCCCCTGAGCCGCGGCTATGGAGGAGCTGACGGCGTTTGTCTCGAAGTCGTTTGATCCCAAAACGAAGGAGAAGAAGGAGCTCATCACCTACCGCGAAGTGCTGGAGAGCGGGCCCCTGCGAGGAGGAGGAGGAGGAGGACCGCGGGAGATCGGAGGAACCGCGGCGGAACCGGGCCGAGACGAAGCGGGCAGCCCCGCGGCGCGGGCGGGCGGCGGGCGGTCCCCGCCGCGGGAGCCCGACGCCGCCGCTGCCGCCGAGAGAGCCGCCGAGGCGGCCACCCCCAAGCTCAGCGACGGTAACGGCGGCACCGGGGTTTCCCCCTTCTTCCTTTCCCCTTCTTCTTCACCCCCCCCCCTCCCCCCCCCCCCCCGTCGGGGTCGGGATGCGCGGAACGGAGGCGCGGAGCGGGCGATGGCCGCGCACCGGGCGAGACGGACCCGCGGTGGCGGGTGGAAGGGGCTCGGCAGCGGCAGCGCCCGTGGGGAGGCTGCGATCGGCGTTGACGGGCGGCTTTCCACGTTTTCCCAATTACGGGAAATATGCGGCCAGCCTCGAAGTTTATATTAAAATATTTAAACAAGCATTTAACTTGCTCATAACACGATCTGTTCCTGTTTAGCATCCCACGGGAAAGCCGCGCTGCCAACGAAAGCCCGGGCAGGCGGGCCCGTTCGTTCCCCCGCGGATCTCGGCGGCGGGGACACGCGTGGGGCCAGGCCGCGCTCCGGGCGCTCAGCGCCGTCTCCGCGCCCTGCGGTGTGGCGACGGGTGGATTTCTTCAGAAATTCCCCGTGTTTTTTACGCGGTAGGGCGATGCCCGTACCGGGGTCGTCTGCCGCTCTCGGCAGCTGGCGGGAAGGTTGAGCAGCAACAGCGCGGAAATCTCCGCGCCCACCCGCGGAGTTTGGCCCGTCGCTGCGCGGGGACCCGCTGTTCGCTGATGCCCTTTTTGTTCGGACAAGCGTTCCCGGCGGGACGCGGCGTGACGGGGAGCACGCCTGAAAAAAAACCCCCAAAAACCTGAGCTAATAAACAAATTTGTGCTAACGAACGGGGCGCGGGGGGAGCCGGCAGCGGGGACAAGGCCGGGCGGGCAGCCCCGCGGCGCGAAGGCTCCGCAGGGTTCCGCGCAGAGACCCCCGCGCTCGGCCGCGGTCCGGTTTTGGGGCGCGTCGCTGGCAGAAAATTAAACAACGAAAACAAAATCCCCGGGAGAGAGCGGGACGCAAAAGGGCCGCGGTGACCGGCGGAGCGCACCGGGAACCTGTTGCTGCGCTTCCCCCGGGTTGGAGACGAGGAGCGGGGAGCTCAGTGGGGGTTCTCCGGCCGCTGCCGGCGTGCGGGAGGCGGCCCCGCCGGGCCCGGTTCCCGGCCGCCAGCGGTTACCGGAGCCGAGCGGTGGGGCCCAGAAAGGCAGCGGCCGAGGCCGGCGGGCCTAGCGCGGCCCGGGAGCACAGGCCCCGCTGCCGGCTGCTCCAACCCTGGGGGGCTCCTGCCCGGAGGAGACCGGCGGGCTCGGGGATGAGCTGGCACCTTAGGTAGCAACCCCCCCCCCCCCCCCCCCCCCCCCCCCCCCCCCCCCCCCCCCCCCCCCCCCCCCCCCCCGCCCCGGCCCGGGCCCTGCCCCCGGCCACCCGCCCCCCCCACCGGGAGGGACGTGGAC
>JANIJG010021738.1:81283-91305 GCA_024611175.1 Megaceryle torquata
AGTTGAGCCCTGAATTAGACTCAGAGAGCTACTGAACCCTGAGGAAACTTCTTAAATTTTTAATCACTGTATATGATTGGCAAGGAAAAGTCCCATTTTCTAGTTTTAGTGTAACTGGCTTATACTTGATCTCACTTTGCTTTTGACAGCTTCCAGTTCAGAAATCACTACAAGGAACCCATCCTTCAATTTTCACTTCGTTGCAGTGAGTGGACTGCACTTCTTCATCCTGTTTTCTTAGAAAGCATCTTCCTAAACTTGGATTCATTCTCACAGTTTTTTATGAGCTGTCCCTGGGTCACCAGGTCTTGTTTAGCTGTGGACATCAGAGACCATACAGTAGCTCTGTACTTACCCATAGATTCCATGATGTTGTGGTCAGCGGTATACAAATTTTTCTGCTTCTGCTAAGCCTTCTCCTGGTAATACATCCAACTGTATCATGTTCTCTAAGCTGAGGCATATAAAGCACAGATCAATCACCAAAAAAGCCTCAGCTGTTAATGCCAGCCTGAAGATCTAGAATCAGTGTTCTGTGCTGCTTTTGCTTCTTGGAGTTAGCGAGGTCCCTGCTCCTGACTTCTCAGCTTCTCATCAGTGTCAGTTTCTTAATGGCTGACTTGAGACCACTGCAACACTTGCTGAAGCTGGTGGGAGATGGTTCTGAATACATGGAGTGTAATGCTGCATGTTTCTCATAGTGTACTAAGCATTTGAGGTTATTTTTCATCTCAAATTCTCAACATTCCAGGTTCAAGCTAAAAAAAAAAAATGGAGGAAGCTTCCCACTCTCTTACATTTTGAGTTTGTTAAATAGAAATACAGTGATTATTATCACTGTATTTTAAAAAAGCCCTGTTTCTGAAAGCTCTGCAAGGAACTTCAGGATTTTGGTTACAGAATTCTTTGAACAGTGTGAAGTTAATAAGGCAGGAGATCCAGCACTGAACAACAGGGGTGAAACAGCCTATTGAATAGTTGTTCATTAAGGGTACAGAGTGAATAAGGCGTGGATGCAAGGAAAAATAAAATTTTGTACCCAAAGATTGCATCATAATTTACAAGCATATGGGGGCTGAATGGAGTCTGTACAGGTGACTTTGGAGTTCTTGAATGCAGTTTTATTACTACATTAATCCAATTTTATATGGAGCATAATATCAGGTCTATCACTGCATTCCAGCAACCAGTAAGTAAATGCTGTTTCAATCTCACTATCTTCAAATGATTCCCACAAATTATACAAGTTGAAAAAAGAGCAAAACATCTGACAAGAACTTTTTCATCTTTGTATTAACATATGTAGATCACATAGATATTTTGACAGGGTAACTGTAAAATATTATTAGTTTATTTACATATTGAAAAAGCTCAGAGTTCCCTAAAATACACCCATGCAAGAAATCAAACATCTGGTTTAATCTTGTGCTCATTTTCAAAGAAATATGTGCAAAATAATTCTCTTTAAAGCAGAATAAAAAATAGTAACTTGCCAAAAGCAAACTTACCTCCAGTGTTAAATCCTTCACTTGTTCTGAATGTAAATTGTTTTTATTTTGAAGATTTTTATATGGGCTGTTATTCATACTCTTGTTTGCTCTTTATGTCAAAGCAAAAAAGGATAATTACTCTTCTCAAAGACACTGGAAGATACAAAGTTTCAGAAAACAGAAGAAGGATTGCAAACCTGGTTTGGTTTTGTTGTTTGACATCATAATTGAGGTCATGAAAGACCAAGTAACTTTCTTGAATGTCACAAGTAGTAAAATGAAAATTAATGCAGGCCCTCATTAGCCTAAAAAGGGACCACAGAGAGAATTAAGCTTGGAATGTTTGTAATGCATACATGCAAAATTAAATTCATATATTCCATCCATTTTTTAATGAACAAAAATTGCTAAAAACACCATAGAAATTGAGAACATGTACAACTATGAAATACAGCTTTCTGGTGATTCAGCATGTCTGAAAACCAAGACTGAGATAATTTGTGGCTTTATAACAAATTACTGCAATCATTGCTGTCCTCAACTTTTCCCAGTTTTGCAAGGGATGCAACATCCTGTTAATGGTGTTCTGAGAAGAAGCAGAATAAGCTTGAATTTAGGACCTATCCAGAACTTTTAAAATTATCTTTGAAGAAATATTTCTTGCTTTACTTATGAGGTCTTCTGTGACAGATTAGAATATAAACTACCCAGTGTAGAAGGTGAGAACTGAAATAACCTGATTTCTAAAGTGCTCACCCTGTTTTTCACAGCTTAGATGTTCTCTTGATCACATTCTCTCCTTTTGGCTCTCTCTTTATACAAAACAAAAACAAAACAAAAGCCACAAACAAACAAACAAAATAAAATCCCCCAAACAAACAAACAAACAAAATCCACAAAACAGTCGAAGAACAAAAAGAGAAAGAAAACAGATTCCCCTGTTTGAGAGATGTTAAACAACTTCTGAGCTTGTTTTCACAATACAAAGGTGTGGGTTTTTTCTCTCACCCTGGGGATTCCCCAACAGAAGCTGTCCAGTGCCCTGTGGGGGCCATGCTGGGCCCAGTGCCATGTTGCCATTGGCTTAACTCTCCAAACACATGGCATGCTTCTTGGTAGAGGACATAGCAACCATGGGGCCATGTCATGCAGGGCATGGCATGGCACAGAGGGAAAATGCTGCCTGCCCACAGTCAGGTCCTATGCACAACAAGCTGGGCATGTGGAGAGAGAAGTGTTGGGAAAACATCCTGGGCAGTTGGGATAGGAACTTTAGAGATGGTGAGGTCTCAGTGCCAGGGATGCAGGTGATCCTGCATCCCTTAGGAACACAGCAGGAACCTGGGGAGTAGCAAGAGCAGGCTAGGCTCCAGTTCTCTGAGGCTGCACAGAGGACCAGAGGTCTGCCCTGGGAGGAGAACCCAGCTACAAGATACAGCCGCTCTCTGGAGACCACAAAATGCATGAGAGCAGCTGCCTTCAGGGAAGCATCATGGGGTCTTGCCACACTCCTCAAGCTCAGGAGTAATTCAAAGGTGATTTCATGTAATCTGCTTTGGCAATTTGAAACAAATTAATTACTTGGGTTTGGATGGGGGGGACTATATCCCTTTTTATTTTTCTCTGGTTTGGAGTGGTTTGTTTGCTTGGTTTCATTTGGTTTTTTTTTTATCACTGCAGATGCAGCCTTGGCACTGGCCTTTTTTTCCCCCAACTTGGAAAAAAGTCCTCTTCAGTAGATGGTTACCATCAGTTCCCCAGCAGCCCTCACCATCACCATCATCTCACAATTGCATGGTCTCTGTAGGACATTCCAGAGCACAGCCCCTCTCTGCTGTGACTGAACCCTGCAGAAATGGTAGCAAAGTGCAAAGCTGTTTTTCACTTGCACGGATTGCACTAGGATGCAAGTATCCCACTGTTAAACCTGCAGAGTTACACATTCCCTCGCGATCCTTATAGACAAGGCATATACAGGGATCAACATTTCATTATTGTTCATCACTCCTTTGAAAGGATTTCCTTTGAGAGGGAGATGTCTCCTGGAGATCTGCCTGGCTGGCCTGTCTCCAATTGTGCAGGGGTGTGTTGGGTGCCTAGAGGGCAATCTCAGGCCATGATCGCTCCTCATCTGGCAACAGCCGGTGTCCCCAGGGAAAGTCGTGGTCTGTAGCCAGCCCTCTGCATTACAAAGTTTTTCGTGCTTGGCAGAAATGGAGTGTCTTGATGTTGCAGGAAATACTGAGAGTCAAAGATCAGGCATGTCAGAGTAGCAGGAGGAGCACTAAATCTCCTCTTAGTCTATTTTGGAATATGCAGTTGAATAATACTCATCATTTACAGCAGCCTATGAAACAAATATAAAGCATTTTAAAATCAGCTGTCCTTGCAGGAGACCAGAAGCAAGAAGTGAGAATGGCATCAGTCTGATCCTGTACTGTAAAGCATAATTTTATCACTTAAGTGCCACATTCTCTCATTTCCCATTAATCTCATCAACTCTGTAGATCTTTTTCCGTTTGTTTTTATCAGCTCAGAACTCTGCATTCGCAACACCCATTGGGTGCATCTTTTCTTATACCGGCCTTTAATGATTTTAATTATTTTTCAGCTTACACCCTAGTGACTACTTGGTTCACTTCTTGAAACACTCTCTTGTGTGCTCATTTCTGTACTTAACATTGTAATAAGGAGAACAGCAAGGTGAAACCTGTGCACAGATAATGTGTGAGCAACAGCATGACTTGTGACAACAGCAGGTGATAAGAATTTCAGTGTCTCTGATTGACTGGAAAGGACCTGCAGAAAAACTTTGGTTAATCTAGTAAACTGCCTGATCTGTTATTTGAGAAATAAACCCTATTGTAAATGCTTGGTAGTAATGTATGTGAAGAAATTTTTGAGGTTTGGGGATGTTTATATTGCATAATGGAATATGCCCTGGGCCTGAGCAATATCCTGTAGTCCTACCATGTTACATTAAGCTTTCTCATGAGAGCAGAATTTATTTTACTATCAGTTAGCATACATTGTACCATATGAGTCATAATTCATAAAACAACTGTATACAGCAAGGAAAACAGCATGGCTTATTTCCATCATACTACAAAATGAGAATTGCTTCATTTTGCTCTATACTAAGAAAATGTTTTTCAGGACTTACTGAAAGTATTTGTATTTTCAAAAGGATTATCAAGGTTACCACAGCTTTTGTATGTCTACAGAATCTGATTTGCTCTATTTCACACATCTCTATGAACCATGCATATATACTTTCAAACACTTAGGATGTGTATCTTCTCATTAACTTCCCTGTCTTTTCTTTCTTATCATTCCTGCTGCATGTGTTTAATATTCTCTTTTATAATGTTTCTGACTGTCTGATGCAGGATTGTTGTTCTAATTTAAGAGAAAATATAGGAAAGTCACAGATGCTGGTAGTGACATTGCAGCTGTAAGCATTTGGAGGAGCAATGAAAAAGAGAAAAACCTTGTTCATTTACAGACAACACTCTAACTATCTGTAATGGATAATGTGAGTAGGTGGAAAAGACCTGTCTCTCATTTAGCAGCTACTGCAATATTGCCCTTGAGACAGGGGTTTGCAGAGCAAACCATATCTGATGACAGGAAGGAGGGACTCACAGACAGGTTTTGAAGCAGGGGCTGGCTGTTCCACCTGATCATTTTCAGGATTTGAGTACAGATGTGCAATTCAGTGAAGTATGCGATCCATTCAGTCTAAAACTGACAATGCAATTACAGTCTTGATTACCATCTGACATTTAGGTAAATCACTCTCTCTTTTTGATGTTTCACTGTCAGCTCATGAACTGAATCCAGTGATTCACTGTTCTTAGTTATGTAAACCAAACTGAAAAAGTGCAAGGCTGATTTTGTTAGGGTTGGTTAAAATTTGTGTGGCAATAGATGCAGCCTACTGTGAGTAAAAATTCTCCCTATAACTATTTTGTTAGTTTTGTGGGAAATGAATCTGAACAGTTCCTTAAATACTTGGGAAAAAACTCCAGAATTGCCTGTTGCTTGCAAGTATGTGATAATAAGCTACACCTTTAAAGATGAACAGGAGCTATGGCTGTTCCCTGTGTTCTAGCCCTTCAATATCTATAAGAACACTATCTCGATCTTTCTATGGCACACACTGGTCTGCCTGAGGTCAGACTGTCTGTTATGGGTTACTTTCTTACTCTCTTGAGTTTTTTGATAGCCAGGGAATAGGCAGCACTACTTAGCAAAGGTATGTTGCAGTTCATTGATCTTCTGCTCCGATTATGATTCTGTACTGAGAATGCCCCCCAAAGTAAAGCATTATTAGTGGTGGTTACTGTTGGCTTCAGATACCAATACTAACCTTGCTCTGTCTCAGGACTGTAGATCTTGGCAACCAAGAAAGGCTTCAGAAATGCCTCCAACCTCATTTTTGAATGGGTGAGGTTGTACATGTGCAGGTGTGAGGAGAGACAACAAAAAAGAAGGTCTGGTCACTAAAACAAATGTGGAGGTTTGAGATCCCAGATGAACTGGCTAATAATCTACATGACACACTCACTAGTGTGAAACCACATGTGGCACTTGTAATATAACCTCTTTTTTCTGTCAGATGTCCCTCTGTTTTTTCTCTTTTTAGTTAATATCATGCAGTCATTGCTGCCTATCTGAAGTAAATAGAAGAAAGTACTGGAGTATGTATTTATTTATGAAAGCAAATCTGGCTAATTTTAAAACACACCACTATATATGCAAGAGAAACCAGTAAGAAAATGAAGCCATAACTGCAAACAGAAGCTGATGCTCCTTGTATGACAGTTGTGTGACTTTCTTCACCATCTTCTTCTGAGATTATTTTTTATTTTACCAAATCAATTAATAAAAACCAGTATTGTGCAAGTACTGTGTTTTTAAATGTTACTAATAAGTATTTTAAGACGTGCCCACCAGTACATTTCTTTGACGTTGAGATTTTTATGGACATCAATTTTCCCTGCAGGCTTCTATTATTCTATTCTTCAAGAACATTCACAGAAGTAGCATCATTAGAACTTGTTGGCATGACTCATGGGGAGAAACTAGCATACTAATTTAATGCAACAAGATATTGCCACAAATAACATCTTCACAGGACTTTATTAATAAGGGGAAAAAAATAAAATCTCAAGAGTTTACATCTAATGTGAAAGTAATTTTGTTATCACATTTGTAGACTATTATATAAACTATTATGTATAGACTACTATATATCATAGTGTTTGTAGACTATTTGTGTTATTCAATCTTTGTGTTTCCCAATCATGGATTGAAACTCAGTTCAGTAGTTCATGAAACAGATTCCTTGTACAATAGAAAATAGATTCTGTGGCAGTGACTGTACAGGAACCAGACTTTCTGTTTGGCAGCACATTTTATATGAAAATATTTAACAGAAAGTTTTGAAAATAATTCTCATTAAAGAAAAAAATCCTTGTGGTAATCAAGACAAGATGTCAACACTCTCAAATAAATTTTTAAAGTGGGGCTAATACAAAAATTATTTTCAAAATGAAAATTACTCCATTATGGAGTTGTACAGAAGAATGTTAATGGAAATTTTTCCTTTTTTTTTTCTTTCTTCTTTTCTTTCACCTTCATTTCTTTATGACAACTGTTGTCAGAACTGCATATTTCTGTAAAATGTTACTAGTTTAAGACATTGGTAACTTCTCATGAGGAAAAACACCATTGTTTTCTGATGATCTCTGAACAGCACAATGTGCAAATAAGAAGTGGCAACTTTTAGGATGCCAAGTAAGTATTACTCAGTTGAAGAAATAAATTTGATTCAGCTGTGGTTCAGGAGGGAAATTTTGTCCAGCTTTAATTTTACTAGTTATTTTACTTAATTGCCAATAAATTCATGTTGATAGTCTCACTCAGGCATTAGCTCTGTTGGAGAAAAAAGTTTGTAATGTTTGTATGCAGTAAACTGTCTACTGTTTTTGCTATGTGAACAAGCTGCATGCATCTATGCAGAGCACAGTTAACCTTTATGTGAGCTGTGCCACCTTTCCATTAGCTCAGGCATACAAAAATGCCTTTTTACGTAGTTCAATGGTTTGGACAGCTGGCCATTTTCATCAGGTATGAAGACTTAATATAAGACATTGGCTTGTTTGTAATCCCTTTCTGGGAAGTAAATTGGTAGTGTCAATCCAAATGTCAGTGAGAAGAGATGCAGTTACAAGACAAGAGATGCTTATATGTCTACCAGAAAAGCTGCAATACCCTGGCACCTTCAGTCATGAGGGCTGCAAGCCAGCCAGGAGACCCACCTGTGCACCTATGGGCACTCCCGTATAAAAATCAGCTTGTCAGTACCTTGTTTCCTAGGGTGCTAATAGCAATGGAGCTGCCCTTGGAGTTGGCCCTGCTGCATGGCAGCACTGGCGAAACAGGGTTGTCTGTAAGAATGGAAAGCAAAGTGGGACCTGAGCCAAGCCAAGAGTCCTGTGGGAAAGTGGCTGTCACCTGAGAGAGTGAGGGAGAAGCACAAGTGAAGTGCTCAGGAGAACAGCTGGGGAGTTGAAGGAGGTGGGATCTGCTCTGCCTTGCTGCCCTGAGGCATGGAGTAAGTGGGAATACATCTCACACCTGAAATATGGTGCTCCAGAAGAAGTTTGTTTGCTTTCCTTTGTAAAACTAAACTAATGTTTACCCAATGTTCAAATGCATGGTACCATTTATTTAACTTCCTCCCTGTTAAATGTTCACTCGTGTCCTTGTAGACTTTTTTGCTTTTCTCGGTTGCTCCACAAACTTTCAAAGTAAACAGTACTAATCAAAAAGGCAAGCCCAGAAGAATTCTGACTAGAAGGTAAAAACTGTAGAAAGTTTGGTATAACTAAAAGCAAAAGTTTATAACAACAGTGTTTCAGTATATTTAGTCCTGTTTGCTGTGGTCATTGCAGGTTTAGCAATGATGCAGTCCTCGTATAGTGCTACATCAGGTTCCAGGGGAATTCAGAGAAGGAACTATAGATATGAGATTATGGATGTCTGCATAACTCACTTAGCATGGCCACAAAGGAATCCCTTGGAATTGGGAATTAAATGACGTAATTATTTCTAATTGACATCTCTGCTGGAAGTTGTGTGTTCTCAAGCACTTTGTGTTATCTTCCTGTTTCTGATCCCAGATGATACTATATTATCCTCCCTGAGATCTGTGTGGATGTTATCTTCACAATCCTTGAGCTTGCCACAGAAACCTGTGGATGACCCCTCTTGTTTATGGATTAGGTGTATGCAAGACAAGTTGCAGCTTGATTTCAGATGCCTTAAATGGGAAGCCTGTGATTTGAATCTAAAGCAGCCATTCTGGAAAAAAGCCTTTTAAGGGTCTTGTTGCCAGGCAAAACTATTTGATTTAGAATTTGGAGCTCTAATGCAGTTTTCAGATGAACTAGCCTTCGCAAAATAGACCATAAACTTCTCAGCTTGCTTAACAGTAATATCTCTGATGAACTGATTGCTGCAACACTTTTTCTGCCATTTATTAACCCAGAGGTGAGTGATGAATTTTCAGATGTTTCTGTGGCTGTTTTTCTCCAAAATGCAGAATAACCTTACTTTCTCAAATATTTGACTCTTTTCTTCTGTCAGAAAAAAACATAATTTAAATTGTTCCAGTCATGAATGGAAATTCTGACAATAGAACCTCTTTTACTGAAAACTGTCCATCAGAGCAAATGCTGCATCCTTAACCATTCACCCTGTAGTTCATATTGACTAATGAGGGATAAGTGGGCACAAATTCCATAATGAAACTAATATATATATGGGCATTTTTGGAAAAAGTGTTATTTGCAACCTAATACTTTGAGCTATATTTCTACAGTGCTACACACATGGGGAATTTCTATTTCATGTGAATGCTAATTTTACAGCTATCTATGAGAAATATGGCAATAACTAGCACATGCTTAATTTTTGGTTTGTTGCTAGTGGTATTGCAGTAAAAATTCCCATGTACATGTTCAAAGAAGGAATGTAAGGAAGTTGCACTTTATTTTTTACCACCTTTGTAATGACTTCATGGTTCTGGAAGGCTACCTGAATGGGCTGGACATTCTTTAGAACAAGTATTTCTTTAAATTGACTTCTGCTTTGTTTTCTTAAGCCCTAAGTTCAAAAGGAGAGTTTCCAGATTAGCATACAGAAGGAATATATCTACATGTTTCTTGTTGAAATGATTTTTTAAAGGAAGGGCTTCTTCATCTGTTGCAATCTCAAAGCCACCCATGGAGGGAAGTAAAATCATTTTGAAAGAAGCAGTGCTGAGTTAGAAAGAAAGGTTCTAGAACGAAAAGACAATGTAAGCATTTACTGTGAAGTGCCACTAGCTCTTTTGCCTTCAAAGGAATATACCTTGCTAAATCAAGATATTTTCTTTGCTTTGTTTATAGCAAATTATATATTAAAAAAAGCAAAGCCAAACTAAAAAAAAAAAAAAAAAAAAAAAAAAAATTATTAAGTTAC
>JANIJG010021739.1:0-18314 GCA_024611175.1 Megaceryle torquata
AGAAGAGAAGAGAAGAGAAGAGAAAAGAAGAGAAGAGAAGAGAAGAGAAGAGAAGAGAAGAGAAGAGAGAAGAAGAGAAATTACCCAAGTCTTTTAACAAGGTCCATGCAAGGATAATCAATTTTATAAACCCAGATCTCAGTAGTTACTGTGTGTTGTGATCACAAAAGGCATATAAAGGCCTAACAAGCCCTTTTACACAACTGCCTGACAATACTGGAATATATGGGAGGAGGCATATATTAATTTCTATTCCTCGTATAGCTCTGGTAGCAGAGAAGAGGTGTGGAGCAAAAGTCTCTTTGGCTGCTATCCTCCTGCATCAGCTTGCCTCCTGGAGCTCATGCAGGTATGGGACATAAACTCTTACAGCAGAAAAGCCCATTGCTGTTAAGTCCTCCTGGAGCAAGGACTTAGAACCTGAATATGAAACAGGGATCACCATCTGGTGCATGCTCAGCTCCTTCAGCAGTCCCACTCTACATTACGCTCTTCAAGGCTAAATTATTACATGACTATCCAGCCCCTACAAAGAAGGATTTTGCAGAGGCTAGCAGCACTCCTCCTACACCATAAAGTTGATCTTTAACATACAAAACAACTATTAGAGGAAACAAAATTTTAAAACTATTATATTTTTTATTTCCAGCGTAGAACAAAAAAACTGCAGCAATTGATTTTCTAATGACTGCTATAAAAATTCACTTTACAGCTGAACTTCTCTAAGCAGCATAGATCAACTACTCTAGCTCCAAAAACATATTGGAATTATTTTAACCCTGTTTTCCATATATGAAGCATTTACTCTGATACTGTTAAAAAGTAGCTGTGAAGGTTTTGGCTCCATTCAAAACAAAAACATCATGAATCCATCTTCTGTCTTTTTTTTTTTTTTTTTTTTTTTCCTCCAGAAAGGAGTGTTTCCTCTACGGAGCAGCATTAAAGAGAAGATTTTTAAAAGGTTCTGCTTCAAGGTTTGTTAACTCACATTTTTTCACAAATTACCATGAAAGCTTTTTCCCCATGCTGGTTTCTTTCTGTTAACACAAAGAATATAATGCCTCCCAGTTTTGCATGTTATATTGGTCTCTGTTTGCAATAATATTTTATTTCATAATATAGGTATCATTTAAGAAAATAAATCAAGCTATTGTACTTTCTCAGCACCATTCTGTGTAATAATTCTGATTTTTTCTTACTTCATTGTAGAAACACTTTTTATATGCAGATGCATGCTAAAGTCTGAAGCTTCACATTTCATATTCTTCTTTCCCAAGTTAAATATCCAAATTAGTTCATGGTTTGTGGTTAAGTAAGTCTAGTTTGGAAACAGTTTTCCTAACTATTCATAAGTAGCATGTTGGATGGGTGCTGAAATTAGTTCATAATGGTAATACCTTGACACCCTTAGCTAAGATGTTATTGTATATTCAACAGTCTACAGCATGAAGAGCTACAGAACAAAAGATACAGCTGCATAATAAATGGAAGAAGCATGATTATAGCTCAGGTACAGTTTTGGCCTACCTAATATAATTAAGCGTACCGTGTCATGATTTCTACTTTAACACTAGCAACAGAGAGAGAGCTGTTGCTCTAAGATTTACCAGGACAGCAGGGAAATCTGCTTTGAAACAAAGGAGCTCACAGCAAGGAAAATGGCAGGAGTGAAGAAGACTGGTAACAGGCTAGAGAGGGATATCTGTTTTCTTTACTCTCCCAAGATCCACTCCAGTCACACCAACTGATGTCCACTGAGCAATTTATGTTTCATATTCTCATTAAGATGATATGCCAGAGACCATACTGCCACTTTTTGTTTTGCAACTGCAAATTAAGACCACCATGGCTATGAAAGCATACACCGTGATCCCACATACAGCCCTCCTTAGACAGACAAAAAGTGGATAGAAGAAGTTTTATTAACCTTACTTTACAAAACAATCTAAAAGACTGTGATCATGTGTGTACCAAACCACAGCCAATCCCAGAAAGAGGAGGAGGCATGGGCAGGAGGAAGGGATGGAAAATGGTGGGAGTCTACCAGCGTGCCGGGAGTGTTAGCTGGATTGTTCCAAAACTGAACTGAAGGAGTTTATGCAAAGAAGCAATGCAGATGGATGGCAAATTTGGCCTCAAAACCTAATCCAGGATTGACACTTACACAAAGTTACTCAGTTCATATGAGAACTCCCAGTGAATCTAAATCTCTAATCAAGAGACCAGTCCTAGCAGAAAATATGAAATAAAAAAAGGCAAAATGAGCTTCTGTACAGTGGCCAGACTTGTGAATGGAGCAAAATGTGTTCATTTTCCTAGCAGAACAAACAAAATAAAATCTCATTGCCTCCCAAATTCTGTATTAGGTTATATAAAATCATTTTGTCATCAGAATGGTTTTCTTATATACTTGTGTTTGCTTTATTTTATTATCTTTAATATCTAATTACATTTAGCATAGCAACTTTGAAAATTAAATTTTGAGGCATTTATTAGCAATGTTGAAGCAAATGTTTGGGTTTTTTCCTATGGTTTTGTTTTGGTGGATGAAAAGGAAATAAAGAGGGGAAAGCAGGAAGTTTTCATAGCTTAACCTAGCAAAGAGATTAACATTTTGTTACTGCAAAAATTACATTTCTTGATGATTTTAAGAGGTGCTATTTGTGGGATTCCTTTTTCATCACAAATCATTGCTAATACAGTGAAGCAGGTTTATTTCAGCTGCTGAGGAAATTGAATTTTCCAATTGCAATTTTAAAATTTTTATCCTGCAATTGAAGGTTTCCTTGAAAATGAAGCAGCAATGTCAAGGTGTACAGCAGAATTATAAAATCTGGTTTTATTCAATGCTAAATATGACTGCAGACATGTCTAATTCTACCTGGAAATCTTTATAGAAAATGGCTGATAGGAAAGTTGCAAGGCTAAGCATGATACCCCAGTACATATGGACATGTCCTCCTGTGTTTCCTAAGAAACTTTAGGCTACTTTCCCCACCAGTTCTTCAAGCAGCTTTGCTCTGGGAATAAATAAGAAAATCAAGGAATAGTGGCAAGGCAAAATATGAAGGAGTCTGGCAAAGACAGTTAGCACAGCTCCCATGGCACTGTGATAGCTGAGATGTCAAAAGCATGCATCAGAAATGGGGAATCCAATA
Source organism: Megaceryle torquata (assembly GCA_024611175.1). Taxonomy (NCBI): domain Eukaryota; kingdom Metazoa; phylum Chordata; class Aves; order Coraciiformes; family Cerylidae; genus Megaceryle; species Megaceryle torquata. The sequence continues at coordinate 3,159 of JANIJG010021739.1, forward strand.
TGCTAGCATTAGAGGCACTGTGTTAGCAGCAGCCAACCTGACTTTGTATTTGGCTAATGAATACAGACACAGGTTTTAGGCCTGCTGGTGACATTCACACAAGATGATCAGTAGGAAAATAGGAAATTTACTGAAAACAAAGATTTGTATTGAAAATGTCAATGTTCAATGCAAAAAAAAAAAAAAAAAAAAAATCAGAGAAGTCAAAATATGCAAACATTTTGCTTAAATCTTTTAATTTGAGCATTTAGAGATTTTGACTAAAAAGAAAAAAAGAAAAGTAAAAAAATCCACCAAACCAACCCAAACCAAACAAACAAACCACACCAATATATCCCCACCACAGTACTTTTGTAGAAAGGCAGAGGTTTTCTAGGATTTGTCTTTACTGGACTAAAATTTTATCAGCATCTTCATTTTCCTGTACATTACTAGTTCAACATCAATTCTTTCAAGTTGTTAAATGACACAGGGCTTCTGTTATTTAGGTTGTAAATGCCCTGAATCAAAGCCTGTGTCAATGGGAGGCTTGACAATACTCCTGGCATGAACATTATATTGAGACCTTCCTGGCTGCTCCTTTAACATATATGCCCATCATTATTTGTTCAGCTTCTTCTGGGATCAGAGTTTATTAAACAACAGGAAAAAAAAAAAAAAATCTCAGACTAAGTCTCCACTTCCTTAGAAATGTCTACTTTCTTCTGTGTCATTAGGAATTAGTTTCTTAGAGGTAATGCAGAAGTTTCTTAAGATAATGGCACATTGCTGGTAAAATGTGTTTAACATCTCCCCTGCATTCAGAAATAGTCCTGCTGTTGCAATAACTGGAATATTAGAAGACTAAGAACTCTTTGATAGGATGAGGAAATGGCCTCAAGTTGCACCAGGGGAGGTTAAGACTGAACATTAGGAAAAATGTCTTTTCAAAAAGCATCATAAAGCACTGGGACAGGCTGCCCAGGGAAGTGGTGGAGTCCCCATTCCTGGAGGTATTTAAAAGGTGTGTAGATGTGGTGCTTAGGAACATGGTTTAGTGGTGGACTTGACAGTGTTAGGACAACTGTTGGATTTGATAATCTTAAATGTCCTTTCCAACCTAAATGATTCTATGACTCTATGAATACTCTGTGATTTAGAAGAAACCACAGAAAATTAACCTTCTGGTAAAACTGAAGTAATTTATCTCTTAGAGATTTATGACCACATCTGCAAAATGTATACACATTGTTTTATTCTACTATATTGCAAAAAAAAAAAAAAGACTCAGTTTGAATTTTTAGTGGAAGCTTGAAACCTTGGATAGTGACAACAAAATTTTCCTACATTTTATCAAAGTGTGAATCATCTTGTCTAATGGTCTATCTGGCCACCAGAGCAAACTGTGTGTACCACCAGACTAAGGTGATAGCCAAGTGACTCCACATTCAAAATTTCATTTGAATTCACATCCATGACTAAAACAATACAAGTTTCCCCCAAATAAGAGACAGAAGAAGTGGGGTGGGGGTACAGGCCAGACAGTGTGCATTACTCCAGATTTTCAATTTTCTAGCTCTCACCTATTATTCCTGTCATGTTTCAAAAGTGTTTAGTAACTGCCTTCTAGAAATCCCAAAACTTAAAAAAAAAAGTTACTGAAGACATTTCTTGGCATGTTTCTTAGTATAATTGATTATAGTTACAAAAAAATACTATAATTATCAGTTTAGGGATAGAAAGATGGCATGAATAATATGAATTTTTCATGAGACATTTCACTGAAGACTAAAATTTACTAATATCTGTATTTTACTTTATGATTTCTTATTGTATATTTTTGACCCATTTGCAACACACTATTTCAGAAAAGTAGGCTTTCTAGGGACAAGCTCCATTATGTGCTACTCACAATTAGGTGACAGTGTTCTTTTCCATGGTTTTGTGATAATATATCCATTTTACAGTAGAAAGCCTTATATTCCTGAAGCTGGCCATTCAAACTGTGAATGAATACATAGAATACGGAATATATGGATCCTGAAGCGTCTGTGTACATTTAAGGATTCCAAGACATTTTTACTGATACTCCTGTATTTAGACTATTTTAATGTAACTGATTACTCTCTGCCTATCAGGAAACTTTCCTGTCAGTTTGCTTACTTCAAACCACTCCTCGCTACTGCTGGACAGTGCTCAACTGCATTTTAAGAAGCAATAGCCAGCTCCTGGGCCAGTGTAAACATCATTGCTCCTTGGGATTATACTGATTTACACCAGCTCAGGATCCATTCCATATTTTCTATCTCTGTGACATGATTTAAGCTAAGTTACACCCTATAAATCTATTCTCAGTTGTTATTTTCTGCCTCTCAAGCTTCCTATAGGAGAGCTTTTATTCAGGTTTCAGAACCAGGCAACAAAAGGCTTCCCCTGGGTACTATGCTACTCTTTTAAAAACTAAAGCACACGGGCTGTGGATGCAGAACATTTAAATAGCAACATTCATTACCCTGGCTGAAGGAAAAAAAGGTCAGCTCCAGCAGTAATCTCCTGCTGTAAATTTGCTAGAGAAACAACATGCCAGTAAAAGTATACATTAAACAATACTGTCAGCACTGGGACGCTCACCGCCCCCAGCCCCGCTGGCGATGTCGGCAGCGTTGAACCCGACGTTCGGGGGAACCCCTTGTGTCAGGAGGGGCACCGCAGCGCGCCCTGCAAGGCCGGCCATAGCAGGGCCCAGCCGCCCTAAACACGCACACGTGTATGGAGGTGTGCTGTCCGTACAATGCACATGTGCCGGCACACGCCTACTGGGCGCGCACCTATGTGGCGGCCCGTGCGGAGGGTCTGCGGAGCGGTGCCCCCCGGCCACCCTCCCCTCCCCTGGCGGGATGGCGGGCGGCGGCCCCCGCTGACAGATTTTTCGGGACGTTGCAGGCAGGTTGGCCGGCTGCCTGGCAATCCACTGGGACTGACACATTTTGGGCAGAGCGGCGGTACGCAGGGAGCCATGTGGCCGTTGTTAGTAAACATTATCCCGCACAGTCTGGCGTGCTACCGCCGGCAGCGGGAGGGTGAGAGGCTGGCGTCGCGCAGGGCCCGGCCGGGGCGGCCGAGCTGCCCGGGGCCGCCGGCCAAGGCCCGTCATTCAGCAGCTGCTCCCGTCTCCGCGGCAACGGCGAGGAACAATGGGCTGGAAACCTGGCCGGTATGGAGAGGGCCCTATGGAGGAAGCGAGCCCTATGGAGGAACAGGCCCCACTGCTCAGCCCGGGGGCAGCCTACCCACCCCCTCCCCAAAAAAGAGCACCCCCTGAAATACACAAACTGATAGCAGGCTGTGTTACCTCCCCCAGTGACCCTTCAGGCTGCTCCCCCTCACCAGCCAGGTGTTCAGGCTCCATTTTGATTGTGCCTCCCTGGCCACACAGGTGGAGGGACAGGTTTACCAGTAAAGGCCAGCTGGCACAGCGTTAAAATAACAGGGCTTGGATTCCAATGCAAATTTGTTGTGCTTTCTCTCTCTTGATGAGATTTTAGACCTGGGTCTGCATGGCAGAGATGAGACTTTGGTTTGTACCTCATCAATCGGGAAGATGGAGGGGCTTCTGTCCTCACCTGGGGACATCCCTCTCAGTTTCAGGCCAAAATTTCCAGCTTTCAGCTTGACTCTGCTTTCAAACATAACCTTTCTCCCCACAGGCACCAAAAGAAAGGTGTGGTTTTCGTGCACCTTGAAACCCTCTTGACAAGCCAACTGATCTGTCCTGAGGTTGCTTACCTGGGGAAAGCAAAGACATCCTCCCTCATGCACTTGTATCAGGAAGAAATTTCTCCCACTTGTAAAACCTCTACAGCTGTGCACAGACAAGGAAATCTTTGTAAGAGGAGTGAACACAGACATAATCTTGGAAAAATACACCAACGGTCTCTATACACAAATAGAAAAAAAACCATACTCACCTAGTAACTGCAACATTCATTTACTGAAGTATTTCCCTACCAGGCTGAAGTATTTTCTTATGTCACTGCACTCAGATAACAAATTCTACTTGCCCTACAGCAAGTCCAGATTTTGGGGAAGCTTTACAGAGAAAAGCAACCCTTCCCTGGAAGACATTCAAGTCTCCAGCCCCCTATCAGCTACAGAATCTTCAGAAAGAACAGCTTCTTACAACACAGCCCTTTCTCTGTACAAAATTAGGTCTTTGGGACCAATGTCTCTTGTTGTAGAAGTCTTCCATGGAATATCTTACAACTTTTAGGAGCACTTAGTTCTTATTATGCAAGCAAGAAACATTCATGCTTTTCTCAAAAACTTTTGGGAATCTGTTCCCCAGCAGAAAGCTTTATCCTTGTATAATTATACTGAATTGCCAAGTGCCACTAAAGGAATTGTGTGTCATAGAGGACAAATGTCCTTGTATGATGATAAAGGACTGTATGGAATTGTCTACTCCTTTTCTGCAGGACCATGTGTATGTATGTGTGCAAGATGACAGGAGCCTAACCTGAGCATGGGGAAAGTAATTAAGAAAAATCTCTTCAAATGCCAGTTATGTCATCTCTATTGGTAATATGTCATACATAGTCATATGAAGATCCAAATGAGAGCTAGATCTTTTGAGTTTGATATAATGTATGTGCAATGAATATTTATTATTACCATTATTTATAAAATGTAGTAATGGTCTTAGAAATGTTCTGAAGAAAGTTCACTGCATGCAGAAAAGAGTGTGCTAATTAAGAGATACCATATACATGTCACCTCAGGGAAGCTTTCAATTGGGAAAGCAATTCATTGACTATATGTGCACTTTACATCTGAGACCCTGTCCTGGTTTGAGTGAGAACAGAACTAATTCTGTTCAGTGATTTTACTTTTCAGCTCAGTTCTTCTAACTCACTGCACTGTCTGAAGTTAGCAGCCTGTTTTCACAGTGTCTGCTGCTGGCAGTGATAACACTCCACGTTTAGTTACTTCCAAGGATTGGTGTGCAGACCAAGGCCACTGCTGGATCTTGTGCACCACAGTGCGGGGTGCAGAAAGTAAAAGGCTGCAACTGCAGGGAGGAGCGGACAAGGGCAGATGACCCCAAACTGACCAACAAAGTATTCCATCCCATATACATTATATTCGGTATAAAGCAGAGAGATCTGGGTGTTCTCTGGATCTTCTCCCCTCTTGGACTGATTTGCCAGCTTTGCTCAGCTTTGTTCAGGTCCTCTTTTGGTTCTTTCCTCAAAGCATCCAAGGAGGACTCTGTCCGTTCTGCCTTTGATTCCAATCACTGTGTTCCTGAACCCAGTACCAGAATCCAGCTCCTGAACACAGCTCTTGTCTGCTGAGGGGCCCAGTCTGGGACTGCCCCGGTGCCTGCTCCACAGCATCAGTGGTGTTGGTGATGTAATTACCATCAGGGGGGTTGGGTTTGATACTGGTTTTGTATATGTTTGTATATATTCCATTTTTATTATTATTATTTTGATTTTCATTCAAGCTGTTCTAGTTTCCTGTTCTAATCGATAAGTCTTTCTTATTCCCTTTCTCTTCCCCTTTGGTGAGGGAGGGGCATTAACAGAGAGCATCTGTTATTGGTCTAAGGGGCCACCCTGACCCTAAACTGTGACAGACACAATTCTGAAAAAAGGGAAGAAGGAAGGTAAGATGTTACGGCCTTGTCTGTCTGCGTTCCTGCTACATAAAAGAACCAAAAAGAATGAGGAAGAGAGTCCAGGAGCAAGGCAGGGACAAGAGACAGAGCTGAGAGGCAGAACTGGAGACTGGATTTTGTACCTGGCTCTGTCTGTCATCTGGGACCTGTAAATGACCAAAAGCCAGGACAGCAGGAGAGATCCTTTGACCTGGGAAAAAACTCTTCTTGGCACCACATATGAATGAATATGAGCTGCAATTAATTACTTAGTATAAAACCAAAAGCTCTGTTAGAAGATACCTAAATTTGAGTGGTTCTGGTTGCTGTGAAAGTGAAAGAGTGAAACTGAAAGACCCTTTGTCCATTAGAGCATGAAAATTTGTTCATCACATTTATTACAATAACTTCCCAGCACAGGGCAACTAAATCCAGTCTCCTTATCAGGAGTGCGCTCTGGCCTGTGCTCACCCCCAGCTGTCCTGGACTGCTGGTTGTGTCAAAGCTCTGCCAGGACATGTGCTGACCATGTAACAGTGGGGACAGTCACAGTCCACTGCCAGCATTTGTGCCCTGGGCCTCTTTCACTTGCTCTCTCATGGATCATCTGACAGATCCAAACGCTAAATCGATAGGCTTCAGTGGGAACTGGGACAGGCTCAGTTGGTCTTTCTCTGTTTAATTTTTATAAATACATTCTTAAATATTTATAGTATAATAACAACATTGCCAAAAGAAATAAAAAAAGACATGGAATTAAGAAATTAAAACAAAAAAAATCTTCCATTTCTGAAAATGTATGAAACAGAACTTTCTGTTGGGGCTCGATCCTGATCTCTGCACTTAGACAACAAGACTACTGTACAGAGAGATGAGTCCGTGTAAATACATCTGAGCTTCACATCTCAGCTGAGCAATGGAAGAGGCTGCTGGTAAACTTTCAGCTTTAGTGCAGAAAAATGAGGATAGGTCATAGTCTGAAGAAGGTTTTCAAAAGCTATTTCTTTTTTTTGAAAGAAAATTGGGGAAAAAGGACAACAAGAGAGGAGGAGGGAAGGGTTGGGCACAGGATTAGGAACTAACAGCTTCTACTTTGAAGCCAAAATACCTTATCCTTCAGTAGCTCTGTACAAGTCGCTTGGTCGTTCTGCTTTACCTGTCAACCTCAGTTCAGCAGAGAGCAGAAAACTTTGTGGAGCATTTAGCAATCTGAACTAGCAAGGAAGAGTACTCAAAACTTTAGTGCAGTCAGTGGAGCATCACAGATTTACTAGAGGCCCAAAGCCTAGCGTAAGAGGCCCCAAAAATGATGTTCTGCTTGGGCATGGGGATGTACATGTAAAAAGTTTTGTAAACCCTGAGCTGCATTGCATATTTAGATGGAAAAAAACCCCAAAACTGCCTTCCCCTAAGAAACAGTTCACTGTGGCTTAGGTCCTGATTCATAATCCAATGAAATAAAAAATATTCCTGCTGTTTCACCAGTTGGTTTGCAGGTACTTGTTATTATTTTTGTTATTGTCCAATTGAGATTGCTTCTTTTATAGTTTTTCTACTCTCTTACACTAGCTCATTTGTCAATACATTACATGTAATGCTCCTTGTAACAATACACAATAAAAATCAAAATATACTGAAATGGCTCTACTTAGAATAGAAAACAGATGGGATATTTTTCAGCATGTTGGAAAAATCAATACATTTCCCTTGTACTACCTAAGATCTAGCAGTCTTCTTGTTTTACAGTTTCTACCAGAAATAGACATTAACTTTCTAGCCTTGATGAAGCATCTGTAGCTCTGTGAGGTGAATCTCACTTTACAAGGCCTGGGTTGCACACTCTGCACTGAGGGACATGAATGCAGATTCTTTCAAGGTTCCAGTGCTTCTGTAAAGACTGTAATATCATTACTTAGTTTCAGTCAGGCAAGTCGGAATATTTACAGCTTTTGTTTTCTTACTTAGTTTCATTTTACTTTCTTCCTTTACAAAACTATGCCCAGTATAGCATAAGGATAAAATTCTAAGCCTTACCCAATTACTACTGCATTACACTTGTATGAACAGTGCAGATACTGAACATCAGACAAATTACTAATACAACAATGCAGCAGTTCTTTCTGTGGTGCAAGATTTCTCTGGGAATGTTATTTTATTGTATTTCATTTAGTGCTTGTTTGTTTAAGGGGGAAGAACAGACATTGCTGTATTTCAATTTGATTTCAGCAAGCATTCTGGCCTCAGTCCAGCAAATCATTTAAGCGTGTGCTTAAATGTAATGAAATGAAATTTAAGTTCATAGGACTGCCTATGCATTTAACATACAGCAACAACTTAAGTGCTTTATACAAAGCAGGACCAGAATGATGAAAAACCTTAAAATAAGGCACATGCATTTTTACACACACCATTTAAAAACCCCTAATACAGTCAAAAGGGGCATTTTTCCACTGCCTATGCTATTAAAATACTGTGTAGTATCCCCTGCCCCATGCTGCATTCCCCCCCAGACTAACTTTTCTTGATCTGACAATCTGACAGCTATACCCTGTGCAACTGCTAGGCTGGCCCTTTTTAAAAATATGGTATTAAGTTAAGTGGAAGCTTTGCCTGAGCAAGGTATGCAGAAATGAGTCACAGGGAGTATATGGAATTTTCTCAGGACTTAAGGTTTTGCCTGTTGTAGCCAAAGGCTAAATCTCCAGTGGAACTCAGTAGTGTTCCTCTGCTTACATTCTCTTTCCATACCAATCTCTGCTTTAGTGGGAAACATAAAACCAACATGAAAGTTATGCTGAAACACACCACAAAGAAAGGTGTGTTCTTAACTTGGTGACCTAACCCCGGTTAGGTAATTTCATCTGTGGTTGCACAGCAATTTAAACCAATCTAACTACTGGCTGCCAGGGAGGGTGGAACCATGTCAGCCAACAGTTACATCTGCATCAGCCATTGCCCCAGCTTCAACCAGCAACCAAGGTAGACAGGGTAACCAGAGTTAGCTAATATGGAACATGAAATGCTAACAGTGCTTAAAGCCCCCATTGCTTTAACTTGTCCATGTAAAGATATTGCCAAATGTTTATGAGTTTTTGCAATGTAGACAGACTTGGAGAACATTTTCAGAGACACAGAAACTCAGTAGAGCTGACTGCTGTCCACAATAAAGGAAAACACATTTCTTTTCTTAGAAGTTTACAATCCCTATGTTACAATTCCACTCTAAAGACCCTAAGCTCCTAGCCAATGGAGAAAAGAAAAAAAAAAGCAAAAGCTGGCTTTACTATTTATGAGAAGCTTCCAGTGGCAAAAAATCCCCACAAAACCCGTTTTGTTTTTCAGGTTAGCTGCCTAGGGATTATTTGTTTGTATGTTTGTTTGTTTCTGCCAAAAGCAGAAACAACCTTGTTGAATTGCTGTGTGGTAAATCAATCTCTTTTCAACAGAAGCATTAAAACCTCTAGGTTTTATTCATTAACAGAATAATATATATATTTTGCTCAGTAGTGTTTGTTTTAATTACAAGCACACAGAACTCAGAACAAAGCTAGTGTGGCTGCATGGGCCAGATCAAAATTCTCAAAATTACATTTTTGATTGTTACTACTACAAAGTCCTGATTAAGCATGCTAGTTATCTAAAATATACTAGTTTTTCTGCTACTCCATTTTTATTACCTTCTCCAGTTACTTCTTGCCAAAAAAAAAAAAAAAAAAAAAAAAAAAGTTTATTATTTTGCATTTCTAGCACATCTTAAAAAATGTGAGGAAATAACTATGCTTTTGGTCAAAGAACAGAGCATGAGCTAATCATACATATTCTTTCAGCTCTTCTAATGCCTTAGTGCTAGGGAAAATGTCTGTCTTACATTAATTAATTGCTTAGTATAGACTTAAAGAACATCCCCATGCATTTTACACAATACAGAAAGAACTGAGTGCCTTTGGCCCAGTTTCTGTAGCTTTCACTCATAAATAAAGAGGTGGGAAGAAAGAAAGCAAAGACATGCACAGGTACGTATGAACAGATGTTGGCCTTGATTTTTTAAATGTTACATTACCTCATTTATCTGAAGGTTTATTGGTATTTTTAATGTCAAAGGTGGGCACAGATTCATTTATCTTGCACTCTCTCACATTTATACTTCATTTCTGAATACTGGCTTCAGCACCAGGTTTCTCTGCAGAGATGTGGTCTCTGGGGACAGAGGGAAGGGGAAAAGGTTATAAAATGTTGATCTTACACATGGTCATATAAAATTGTCCAAGAAGTTCATTCCTATCCAAGATGCTGTACATAAGAAAATGGTCATTATGAGCCCCCAGGTACTTCTGTGTGACTCCTGGTGCAGAATGCCTATCCCTGAGGCTTACAAGGAATGCCCACAATCAGGAGAGGGGATTTAGCACAGCATTGAAAGACTACAGTGTTAGGAAATGGAAAACACATTAGAAATGTGTGTTAACACCAACTGGAGAACCTAAGCAACTCATTTTACTTCCAGCCAACAAAACCTTCAAGAGAACTCATGATGATTTATGTTCAGGTATCTACATCTGGATCTCCACCTTACCTCTCTGGGTAAGGCTTCAGGTTTGATTCAACATAAGGGTGAAGTTAGGCAATGTTCTAGGTGTTTGTATGTTGGATTTTGCCTTGTTCTGTAAGAGCTATAGAATTTCTGGTCTGAAGATTGTCAGTTCACTTTCATCTTCTCATCTCTAATTAAATTAATTTTATTCCAGAAGACTAGAAATAAACTAAATTCTATACTAACCTGAAATTTAAGAGCAGAGGGTGAGTATTAGTGTAGAGAATTTGTTTAGTTTTACTCTAAGGTAGATCAAAATAAAGCAAATTATTTGGGGCCTGAGAAATTAATCTATTGACTTAAAATTCCCTCATGCGTTCCAGATCTTTTCTCCTGAACTAGTGCTAAAATATCTTAGCACAGAGTTAGAAGAAATTCCCTGCATTTATCTCTTTCTTTCACTCCCTTGCAGTTTCCTCTAGATCAGTGAGCTATATAACAACCTCTCGAGTCCCGTGTGGCCCAGGAAATTGCAAATATTTTCAGCTGTGTCAGGTTCTGCATATGCAAGTTAGGAGGTTCAAAGGGAAGCTTAATTGACACTAATCCTCATCTTGACTTTTGCTCACCTCCTCCTCCTTTCCCACTAAGACTTCCCACCTTCCCACCTCAAAGCCACAGAAGCTTTACAATTTTTCTTAAAAAAATATATATATTTAACCCTTTGGCAATCTTTTAATGCCCTTTTATTAAAACCCTTAAGTCCTTTTATTAAGTCCAGGGTAATTAAAATGATTATAAACCTCTCTTGAGAGATTATACCCTTTAATCACAGTGCATATTTGCTGAGATGTAGGCAACATATGTGGTATATCAAATATAAAAATACTTTGGGTGAAGATGTTGAATAACAATTTTTAAAACTAAGATCTTGATTAAGGAAGTTTGGGACATTAAAAATCATATCTGCATGTGGTCACAACAAAACACCGAAGGGCTTCAAATACTTTTCCACATATACAGTGGCACAGTTACATTCAGGTTTCTCAATCTCTTTCAACTCCAGCTCCTCAGCTGGCATAATCTTTCCTAATGCCATTGACTCCCAAGGTGCTACACTATGTTATAGCAGCTCAGTTTTCTGGGCAACCAGAACAAATGTGCAAGTAAAATCCCTTCTTGGGTCATTATTCCCCAGCCAATGAAATTGAAATCAAGGACTTTTCTTCTGGAATGAGCTTGGATCTGCAGTCTGGGACTCCCAAGTTGTGTACTTATCCCATCAGCATCAATAGTAAGGAGAATGCATCCTCTTTAAAATATATCTGATTGAATGTTGTAGTGTAGTCATGCACAAAGTAAGTTTAGGAACTCCTGTTCCAGTGCAAAATATAAATACGCACTGAACCTTTATCATCAAGGTTTGGGGTTTAATTAGGAAATTATTAGTTAGATCTTACAAAAATATGCCTCTCTGTCATGTGAGTAGGTAATCAAATAACACCAAGTGATATGAAGTCAGCCCTCAACAGCTACTAATCCTTTCTTTAACTATTGGTAAATCATTTAAGCTCTGTGTTCATCCTGTTCCTTCATGTCTGTTAATATACAGCTTGAATTTCAGTTGACTTTCAAGTGTTCAAAAGTTGAGTCTTATTCAAGAGAAACAAGTGATAATACACACATAGGATGAAGACACACCTATAAAGTTATAGAATTACATGGATCAGTACAGATAGTATTTATTTACTCTGACACTTGCTAGCTGACTTATTCCTGAAATTTCAAAATTAGATTTCAGATAAGAAATAAGCTAGGCATCCAAGATTTGTTTTGTTTTATTGCCATCCTTTATTAACAGTGAAAAAAACCATTAATTTAAAAAATCTCCAGTAGGATAGACAGCTAGATGCCTTACTCTTGACCACTCCTAATTGCTATTTTTTTTTCCACTGGTGCTTACATATCTAAACTATCCAAACACTGAATATTTTCAACACCAGCAGCAGAAAAGAAAGGTATAATTTTCTTTACCAAAGGAGTTCATGATAACTTAACTGCTCCTCAGTTAATAGTGAGTGCATACATTAAAATTACTCTAGAAAATATCATTCAGCTTTTAAAATGTACTAGACACAAGTGAAACAATATTCTATCTATTTTATTCTAACTGCATACTTGTGTTTTCAAACTCACAAAAAAAAGTCAGTAAGAAATTAAGAAATCAAAATGGGAAAGCATATAAAATACAGCACAATTTAACTTGGCATACCTACAATTTTCATTTAGAAGTCTTGGAAGGTGTTGAGTTTTTACTTTATATGCTCCTACTGAAGTCAACATACCTATAGCTACTCAGTAAGTGTTCAGCAGCTCACAGAATGGGACCCTGTATTTTAGACTTAAATAAGAAAAAACAACACATTGAGACATACTATAACTAGTGGAAAAGGTGAGAGTAAAAATTAAAAAAGATGTGACTCATTTAAGTTTTTGAATGAAAAGAAGAATTGACATAGGGTGATATGGAATAGTTATTGAAGACCACAGGAGCTGTGAAAAGATTATTTTTTTTAAGGAACAGAGACATAAAGTTATAAGGACTACCTGAATTAAGATTGTATAAACAAGTGAAGGGAAACACTGAAATAGTTTGAACTGTAAGAGATCCAATAACAGATCTAGCTGTAAAAGTTAATAGTGATTTTTCTTAATGTTCATCTACATTGTTTTTCTTCTGTGGTTCTTTTTTTTTTTTTTTTACATTGAAAAGAATGTGATATGTGCTATCACTTAATTAAATTAAATTAAATTTAATATGTTGCTAAAATATCAACATCTGAAATGTAACAACATGCCCCATAAATGAGCTTTGTGTAGGTGTGAGAAGGAGAAAGTAAAGTCCTGCCCACCATGAAGTATGGTTACACAAAAGATGTTTTGGGAAATTTTATCATTAATGCAAGCAATTTTCTGGCAATTATGAATATTGCTATATATTAACAATAAGCAGGGCACGTGGGAGGATAAAAGAAATCCAAAGATGCTGAAGTTACAGAGATGCTATTATAGATGACCAAAGGAAAAGGGATATGAGTGCTGCAGAAAAGATGAACTAAATGGAACTGAGTTTAAGATTACTTGGCTAGTTCAAAAAAACCCTTTAAGATATGTAAGTGAAATAAAATGAGTGGAAGACAGGAGTAGTAGGACTCAACTTGTAATTTAAGACACTGAAATTAGTGCTAATGCATAGGTCTTTACAGTTCACTCTATACCTGGAGTTCCCTTTGTAGCTAATAGAGAGCTAATCAATACAGTGAACTGAATCTAGAGAAGTAATTTGGTTGATCTTAAAATAGGCACCTATATTGAATCACTCTCCAGACTCCACTGACTATAATAGCACCTAGATGTCAAGCTTTCAGTTAGATATGCACAGACATCCAGATTTATGTCTCTTAAGCTGAACCCCACATTAGACATCTACAATGTTGGTGCATGTATCTGGTCATCCAAGGCTTCTCTATAATCAACACAGAAAAATTAGTATTTCCAGGGTGAAATTAATTTGTGTTATTTTAAATATTTATTTAAGGATTAAATTAATTGTACACTAAAAATACCTGCTTATTGACTGAGAAGAGTTGATATCTAGTCAGACGAATCTTCCTTGCCTTCTGCATGACTACTTAGCTGAGGGAGGCGAAAGGAAAGACAAGAAGTAATAAAGCAGATCAGCAGAAAAGTGTTTAAAAACTGAAGATAACAGAAAATATTGAAGTACATTACATTGTTACATAGCTTCATTAGCAGCATTGATATATGTTTGAAAGAAGTGTTCATAAACATATGGGTTGATCTTTTACACCTATGTTCCTGTTCCAGTTATGCAAGAAATAATTGGAGTTGAACCACATTGTGGTTCCCCCAGGGTTATTTAGACCAAAGCAGAGATTTTAGAGAAATGTTTCTAATCAGAATTATTGAGGATGTGACTTGGGAATGGTGCCAGGGAACCCTGACCTAAACTAGTGACTGTAGTAAATAAATGAGAAACAAAAGGCCCTCAGAACCACAGTTTACAGTACATTTTTGATGACCAGGTTTTAGAAAAAAAATGGGCATATTTGCATCCCTGTTAGATTTTCTAACACTTAAGAGTACATGCAATTCTAAAGGGATTGACCAAACATACGCCCAGTATCTCAGAGTGGAGGAATATCAAGCATGAGCCTCTAAACATCTCTTTAAAAATAAAAAAAAAATAGAAAAATATTGCCACTTTCAGGGAGAGGCTGTAAGATATCATCTTTCTCATTTTAGCACATGATTTAGGATTCTAAATATTATTTTCTAGTTCTTTAGGACAAAATTCACAGATAATGTACAGGTGCCTAAACTCCTTTTAGTATCACAGGACAAATATTTATTTGGTGTTAAGAAACTTTGTAGATTTGAGTATTACATGCTGTCACATCTACAAGTAGGTTTAAATAATTGTGACTTTCTTGTTCCTATCACCTGCTACTAGCTCCAATATCTCCTGACTTGTTACTGATCACATTTGTGAAGCAGTCAAAATACTGCTGAAGGTCTAAACATAATGAACAGCTCAAAGACTTAGTAAAAGCCAAAGCTTAGTGATATTCTTGAAATGAGACATAGAACTATTATCTCACCAGTAGTACAAAATCCTGTAGACTTGCTCTGATTGCATCTAAGACAATAATATGTTATGGGTCTTGCCACATTACATCTCGATATAGCAAATAAACAAAAAGACTGTATGATGCCTGCCACAAAAAAATTAAAAAAAAAAAAAAAAAGGATTTTGCACATGCTGTTTGCTAGGACAGTCATTTTAGAGATGACACCAAGGACAGTGGTACAGTAGACACACCCAAGGGATGGGATGCCACCCAGAGGGACATGGACAACTTTGAGAAGTGGGACCCTGTGAACTTCATGAGGTTCAACAAGTCCA